>JBBDGP010001217.1:895000-900000 GCA_037952835.1 Lithobates septentrionalis
TCTACTGGGAGAAGAGGAGCCAACTGTAAAATTGCTGCCCAATATGTGACAGCGTGTCACCGACTGAGAGGGACATGAAGACTGAGGACTTAAAAATCCTTTACATGGACTTATGCCCATTCCTCTCTATATTACCAACCCCCCCCCCCCCCCCTTATTTTTTCTATAGAAACTCAACTGCTTTGGCAATGCTAGCATGTATGTGGTCCTGCCAATAAAGCTTATTTGAATTTGAGAGAGAGAAGGAGACAGGGAGAGAGAGACAGGGAGAGAGAGACAGGGAGAGAGAGACAGGGAGAGAGGACAGGGAGAGAGAGAGACAGGGAGAGAGAGAGACAGGGAGAGAGAGAGACAGGGAGAGAGAGACAGGGGAGAGAGAGAGGAGAAAAAGAGAGAGAGACAGGGAGAGAAAGAGAGAGAGAGACAGGGAGAGAAAGAGAGAGAGAGACAGGGAGAGAAAGAGAGAGAGACAGGGAGAGAAAGAGAGAGAGACAGGGAGAGAAAGAGAGAGACAGACGGGAGAGGGAGAGAGACAGACGGGGAGAGGAGAGAGAGGGGCAGAGAGGGGAGAGGGGAGAGAGAGAGACAGACGGGGAGAGAGAGAGACGGGGGGAGAGAGACGGGGGGAGAGAGAGACAGGGAGAGGGACAGGGAGAGAGAGAGAGACAGGGAGAGAGAGAGAGACAGGGAGAGAGAGAGGCAGAGATAGAGAGGCAGAGAAAGAGAGCAGAGAGAGAGAGGCAGAGAGAGGGCAGAGAGAGAGAGAGGCAGAGAGAGAGACTCCAATTTCTACTGGGAGAAGAGGAGCCAACGGTAAAAATTGCTGCCCAATATGTGACAGCGTGTCACCGACTGAGAGGGACATGAAAGACTGAGGACTTAAAAATCCTTTACATGGACTTATGCCCTTTCCCCTCTTTATTACCCCTTTATTTTTTCCTATAGAAACTCAACTGCTTTGGCAATGCTAACATGTATGTGGTCCTGCCAATAACGCTTATTTGAATTTGAATTTGAGAGAGAGACAGGGGGAGAGAGACAGGGAGAGAGACAGAGAGAGGGAGAGAGGGGGGAGAGAGGGGGGGGAGAGAGGGGGGGGAGACGGGAGGAGGGAGAGAGACAGACAGGGAGAGAGAGACAGACAGGGAGAGAGAGACAGACAGGGAGAGAGAGACAGACAGGGGAGAGAGAGACAGACAGGGAGAGAGAGACAGACAGGGGAGAGAGGAGAGAGGAGAGGGAGAGGGAGAGAGAGGGAGAGGGAGAGGGAGAGAGAGAGAGAGGGAGAGAGAGAGAGAGGGAGAGAGAGAGGAGAGAGAGAGAGAGAGAGAGGGGAGAGAGAGAGAGAGAGAGAGAGAGAGAGGGAGAGAGAGAGAGAGAGGGGGGAGAGAGAGGGGGAGAGAGAGAGAGAGGGAGGAGGGAGGGGAGGGAGAGACAGGGAGGGAGAGACAGGGAGAGAGAGAGAGAGAGAGAGACAGGGAGAGAGAGAGAGAGAGAGAGAGAGAGAGAGAGAGAGAGAGAGAGAGAGAGGAGAGAGAGAGGGGGAGAGAGAGAGAGACAGACGGAGACAGACAGGGTGAGAGAAAGACACAGACAGGGTGAGAGAAAGACACAGACAGGGTGAGAGAGAGAGAGACACACACAGACAGGGAGAGAGAGAGACCACAGACAGGGAGAAGGAGAGACACAGAGAAAGAGAGAGACAGACAGGGAGAGAGAGACACAGGGAGAGTGACACAGACAGGGAGAGAGACAGGGAGAGAGAGAGACAGGGAGAGAGAGACAGGGGGAGAGAGAGAGACAGGGTGAGAGAGAGAGACAGGGGGAGAGAGAGAGACAGGGGGAGAGAGAGAGACAGGGGGAGAGAGGGAGAGAGACACAGGGAGAGATAGAGAGACAGGGAGAGAGAGAGACGGGGAGAGAGAGAGACGGGGAGAGAGAGAGACGGGGAGAGAGAGAGATGGGGAGAGAGAGAGATGGGGAGAGAGAGATGGGGAGAGAAAGATGGGGAGAGAGAGATGGGGAGAGAGAGAGAGAGAGACAGGGAGAGAGACGGGGAGAGAGACGGGAGGGAGAAAGAGAGACGGGAGAGAGAGACGGGGGAGAGAGAGACGGATAGAGAGAGACGGGAGAGAGAGACGGGAGAGAGAGAGAGAGAGACGGGAGAGAGAGAGAGACGGGAGAGAGAGAGAGGGAAGAGAGAGAGACGGGAGAGAGAGAGACAGAGAGAGAGAGACAGGAGAGAGAGAGACAGACAGGGAAAGAGACGGGGGAGAAAGAGGGAGAGAGACAGACAGGGAGAGAGAGACAGACAGGGAGAGAGAGACAGACAGGGAGAGAGAGACAGACAGGGAGAGACAGACAGGGAGAGAGAGACAGACAGGGAGAGAGAGACAGACAGGGAGAGAGAGACAGACAGGGAGAGAGAGACAGGGAGACAGGGAGAAAGAGAGACCGGGAGACAGAGAGACAGAGAGAGAGGGAGAGGGAGAGAGAGACAGGGAGAGAGCGAGAGACAGGGAGAGAGAGAGAGACAGGGAGAGAGACAGGGAGAGGGAGGGAGAGAGAGAGAGAGACAGGGAGAGACACAGACAGGGAGAGAGAGAGAGAGAGAGAAGTATATAAATATACAAACAAAAAATGACATCATTAGTAATCAGTAGCTGGAACATTCAGGGTCTGAACGCTTCAGCCTTCGGATCCAAAGTAAATGATCCAATTTTCAAGCAAGACTATGTGAGACGGACATACAAATCCTCCTGGAAACATGGACCCGGGCACAGGATGAACCATCAGTACCTACTGGCTATAGGGAATTCTCTGTCCCCGCACACAAAGATAAAAACATCAAACAGGGTCTGTGTTCAGGAGGAATACTAGTCTGGTATAAGAAGGAGCTACATGGGAACATCAGTGCAATCAAAAAAGGAGAAGAAGAGCCAACGGTAAAAATTGCTGCCCAATATGTGACAGCGTGTCACCGACTGAGAGGGACTTGAAAGACTGAAGACTTAAAAATCCTTTACCATGGACTTATGACCATTCCCTTCTATATTACCCTCCCCCCTTATTTTTTCTTACAGAAACTCAACTGCTTTGGCAATGCTAACATGTATGTGGTCCTGCCAATAAAAGCTTATTTGAATTTTTTTGAATTTTGACAGACAGAGAGAGAGACAGACGGAGAGAGGGAGACAGACGGGGAGAGAGAGACAGGGAGAGAGAAACAGAGAGAGAGACAGATGGGGGGAGAGACAGATGGGGGGAGAGACAGATGGGGAGAGAGACAGATGGGGAGAGAGACAGATGGGAGAGAGAGAGATGGGGAGAGAGAGAGATGGGGAGAGATTGGGAGAGAGAGAGAGACAGACAGGGAGACGGAGAGAGAGACACAGACAGGGAGAGAGAGGGAGGGAGAGAGAGAGGGGGAGAGAGAAGAGGGGGGGAGGGAGGGAGAGAGAGAGGGAGGGAGAGAGAGAGGAGGGAGGGAGGGAGGGAGAGAGGGAGGGGGGAGAGGGAGGGAGAGAGGGAGGGGGAGAGGGAGGGAGAGAGGGAGGGGAGGGGGGAGAGGGAGGGAGAGAGGGAGGGGAGAGAGGGAGGGAGGGAGAGAGGGAGAGAGGGAGGGAGGAGGGAGGGAGGAGGGGGGAGGAGGGAGGGAGGAAGGAGGGAGGGAGGAAGGAGGGAGGGAGGAGGAGGGAGGAGGGAGGGAGGGAGGAGGGAGGGAGGGAGGGAGAGAGGGAGAGAGACAGAGAGGGAGAGACAGACAGGGAGAGAGAGAGACACACAGACAGGGAGAGAGAGACAGGGGGAGAGAGAGACACACACACAGACAGGAGAGAGAGAGACACACACAGACAGGGAGAGAACACACACACAGACAGGGAGAGAGAGAGACACACAGACAGGGAGAGAGAGAGACACACAGACAGGGAGAGAGAGAGACACACAGACAGGGAGAGAGAGACACACACAGACAGGGAGAGAGAGAGACACACAGAGAAAGAGAGAGAGAGGGAGAGAGAGACACAGGGAGAGTGACACAGACAGGGAGAGAGAGAGGGAGGGAGAGAGAGACAGGGAGAGAGAGACAGGGAGAGATAGAGAGACAGGGAGAGATAGAGAGACAGGGAGAGAAAGAGAGAGACAGACAGGGAGGAGGGGGGAGGGAGGGAGGAGGGGGGAGGAGGGATGGAGGGAGGAGGGGGAGGAGGGAGGGAGGGAGAGAGAGAGGGAGAGAGACAGAGAGGGAGAGACAGACAGGGAGAGAGAGAGACACACAGACAGGGAGAGAGAGACAGGGGGGGAGAGAGACACACACAGACAGGGAGAGAGAGACACACACAGACAGGGAGAGAGAGAGACACACACAGACAGGGAGAGAGAGAGACACACAGACAGGGAGAGAGAGAGACACACAGACAGGGAGAGAGAGAGACACACAGACAGGGAGAGAGAGACACACACACAGACAGGGAGAGAGAGACACACACAGACAGGGAGAGAGAGAGACACACAGAGAAAGAGAGAGAGAGGGAGAGAGAGACACAGGGAGAGTGACACAGACAGGGAGAGAGAGAGGGAGGAGAGAGAGACAGGGAGAGAGAGACAGGGAGAGAGAGACAGGGAGAGATAGAGAGACAGGGAGAGAAAGAGAGAGACACAGACAGGGAGAGGGAGAGAGACAGACGGGAAGAGGGAGAGAGACAGACGGGAAGAGGGAGAGAGAGAGGGGGAGAGAGAGAGAGAGAGACACAGATGGGGAGAGGGACAGGGAGAGAGAGAGGGACAGGGAGAGAGAGAGGGACAGGGAGAGAGAGAGGGACAGGGGAGAGAGAGAGAGAGAGAGAGAGAGAGAGAGGCAGAGAGAGAGAGAGGCAGAGAGAGAGAGAGGCAGAGAGAGAGAGAGGCAGAGAGAGAGAGAGAGGCAGAGAGAGAGAGAGGCAGAGAGAGAGAGCAGAGAGAGAGAGGCAGAGAGAGAGAGGCAGAGAGAGAGACTCCAA
>JBBDGP010001218.1:0-62500 GCA_037952835.1 Lithobates septentrionalis
GCACGGGTTGCCAGATCGCAGTTGCTGAGTAGCAGATAGCAGGGAGCTGCTAGGGTGCGCTGGTAAGGTTGAAGGGCAACCGTGCAAGGAGGGATTCCAGGTATGGAGCCGTGGAGCAACCAGGAGCGGAGTCAGAGCCAGGCCAATGGTCATTCAGCACAGGAATCAGTCCAAGGTGAAGTACAGCAGGATAATCAGGAACAGAGAAGGTAGCCGAGCCGGGGGTCAAACACAGGAGGACGATCAAGGTACAAATGCGGAGCCGAAGAATAGTCAGATACAAGCCGGGGTCAATGCAGGCGGAATACTGGAGCAGTCAGGCAAGCCGAGTAGTAACAGGAAGCAGATATCACAACAGGAACCAGGAACACAGGAACAAGGAAAACAGGAAGCTGATGATAATCCAGCAACCAGCATGAACCAGCAGCAGGCTTAAATAGGCAGAAGGGCGCCACCATGAGGAATACTGGCAGAATTACCCGTCCTACGGTTATCACCCTGACACAGACACACCACATGCTTGCTCCTAATGAGCGGCACCAAGCCTTGAAACGCGTTGAGATAACAACTGCTGTGTACCAGTATACTGCAGCTCTAACAGTTTCTAATATTTATATACTTGTACCATCACATTATGTGGCAGGGACTAGTAAGGTTATAGGCCATGCAGATGTGACCTTACAACAGTTTTGTACCCAACTGTGTCATATGGTGGATTCTGTAACTCTATCATGTTTCCCATTTTTAACCATGTTATTACCAGTTAGCGCTGTTCTAGGAATTGACGCCACTTTTAATGTGTATTCCTATTTGTATGTATATGGAAATTATGTGTGTAATCTTGTTTTTTAGGGAATAATGCACAACACCTGCAGGATATAATAGAAGCTTATGGCAAAGCGCAGCTAACTCAGGAAAATTGCAGATGCGCTGTTCTGCTCCTGCGGTGCTGGTAAACAGCAGCACATAAGTGGGAAAGCAGCCCTATAGGGGGCTCAGAACAGTTATGCCCCGTACACACGGTCAGACATTGATCAGACATTCCGATAACAAAATCCATGGATTTTTTCAGACGGATGTTGGCTCAAACTTGTCTTGCATACACACGGTCACACAAAGTTGTCGGAAAATCCGATCGTTCTGAACGCGGTTACGTAAAACACGTACGTCGGGACTATAAACGGGGCAGTAGCCAATAGCTTTCATCTCTTTATTTATTCTGAGCATGCGTGGCACTTTTTGCGTCGGATTTGTGTACACACGATCGGAAATTCCGAGAACGGATTTTGTTGATGGAAAATTTTATAGCCTGCTCTCAAACTTTGTGTGTCGGAAAATCCGATGGAAAATGTGTGATGAAGCCTACACACGGTCGGAATTTCCGACAACAGGGTCCTATCGCACATTTTCCGTTCGAAAATCCGACCGTGTGTACAGGGCATAAGGGTTCATTTACATTTGCAGTTTGGGGGTTGGTAAAACCCCATAGTTAAGATGAGTTTTTATTAGCCCTGCCCCAACTGCACCCCCTTTAGCTGCAGTGGACTGGGGTTGTACACATACCACAACAGGAGTTATATGCCCTGTCATGGCTGGTGGGTGTAGCACCTGCCAAGCATGACCCATTCAAGTGAATGAGGACACTCTGCAAGTTCCCGCAATCTTGTGCAGTACAGCAAAAAAAGGGGTTAAAGCAGGCAGCGTTGTGTTGCTTTCTCACCACCTGCTTTAACCCCTTGGACCCTGCAGAAGCATGCAGTTGCACTTATAGAGTGGCCTCATTTACTTGAATGGGTCGCGATTGGCAGGCGGTAGCACCCATCCTTTACCCCAGCAGCTAAAGGGGGTAGGGATTGGGGGCAGTAAAATTGTGACTCAACTGAAGGGTTTTACCACCCCCAAACCTTACGTGTGAACGAACCCTAATGGGGCGTACACACGGTCGGACTTTTCAGCTACAAAAGTCCGACAGCCTGTCCGACAGACTTTCGACGGCCTTTTTGGCGGACTTTCGACGGACTTGCGGCGGACTTTCTAACGAACAGACTTGCCTACACACGATCACACAAAAGTCCGTCGAATTCTTACGTGATGACGTACACCGGACTAAAATAAGGAAGTTCATAGCCAGTAGCCAATAGCTGCCCTAGCGTGGGTTTTTGTCCGTCGGACTAGCATACAGACGAGCGGATTTTTCGACCGGACTCGAGTCCGTCGGAAAGATTTGAAGCATGTTTCAAATCTAAAGTACGTCGGATTTGAGGCTAAAAAAGTCAGTTGAAAGTCCGGAGAAGCCCACACACGATCGGATTACCAGCCAGCTTTAGTCCGTCAGCGTCCGTTGGACTTTTGTAGACGAAAAGTCCGACCGTGTGTACGCGGCATAAGGGTGCAGCTGCCAAATGCAAATAAGGGCTCATTCACAACTGCAGCAGGAACTGCTTTTCCTCTGAAAAGCGATATATTGCCACCTCACCACCCTGATTTAAACCCATGATTGTCGCGCAGTGCACACAATTGCCACATAGTAGAACGATAATTAGAGGTTTATATCAGGTATGAGGAGGCGACACTATGCCTGGTGATCTTTGACTTCTCCCATGTTGTTCAGGTAGATCTTCACGTCTTTAAGGTCGCCTACCCCTGGTCTAAGGGTTCCCTGCCTTTGGATGATGTATTTTCCTCTATCCACCTACAAGTGTCCTCTGTACCCACCTACAACACCCCTGTTGAAAGCCTTCCATGGCAGTTCGCCAAAGGAAATAAAGGAATGATTTACATGGCTTTGCCCACTCTCCTAAATTGAGAAAGAAGTATCTGTTCTAAGAAGGCTCCACTGTGCTTTGTATCAGTTCAGACTTTGTGGTTCCTTTTGGCCCAGTTCACCATAACTGGTTACCCTCTTTTTTTTGGTTCCCAAGCTTTACTCCATTAAAAGTCCTTCACTAAACTTCCCGATTCTTTTTATCGTCTTGTTGAACTGTTCCTTATGTGTATTTTTAACAGAATAGGTAATCGACCGAATGATTAGACAGGTAGTAAATTCAACTTGCAATTAATTAAAAAGATGCAGAGATAGAACCAATACTGAAAACAGGTTCAGGATGGCAAGGAACATGCATACACTCCAGAATAATAAATAGATTATAAAAGCTGCACAGAGATGGTCTCTTGATTGCACTGTCTCTGTGGCTCAATCAAGTTAACATGTCGTTGCAAAGCATAGTCTCTATACGACCCTGTATTAACAGAGTCTAGCTGGGAACAGCTACTCCCAGCATCTCTCTCAGTGAAAGCGTTATCAAAGGCAGATTTTTATTTAAATTAAAGATAACAAACATGTTGTACTTGCCTGCTCTGTGTAGTGGTTTTGCACAAAGCAGCCCTGATCCTCCTATTCTTGGGTCCCCCGCTGGAACTCCTGGCCCCTCCCTCCTGCCAAGTGTCCCCCACAGCAAACCGCTTGCTATGGGGAAACCCAAGCAGGCTTGCTCCCGAGCCGCTGCTCTAAGTGTCCATTCACACATAGCTGCGACTCGGTCCCGTATGCATGGAGGTAAAAAACCTTGAGCCTTTACAAATACTTGAAGTCTAAGGTAGCTCTGGTCACACAGTTGAACAGCTGGAGTGATTAAGGGCCACTACACTGGAATTGGAGTACTCTGCCAAACAATTGGGGAGGGTCTAACTGCAGAAGCTGGGTCTACTTGAGAAATGATTAGGCTCCTGCCCATCTGCCTGTATGTACGTTCTAATGCCCTGTACACACGGTCGGACATTGATCGGACATTCCGACAACAAAATCCATGGATTTTTTCCGACGGATGTTGGCTCAAACTTGTCTTGCATACACACGGTCACACAAAGTTCTCGGAAAATCCGATCGTTCTGAACGCGGTGACATAAAACGGATTAAAACGGATTTTGTTGTCGGAAAATTTATAGCAAGCTGTCAAACTTTGTGTGTCGGAAATTCCGATGGAAAATGTGTGATGGAGCCTACACACGGTCGGAATTTCCGACAACAAGGTCCTATAACACATTTTCTGTCGGAAAATCTGACTGTGTGTACAGGGCATTACAGTGGAGGGCCGCTCAGCTGGTTGCAGATTCCTTGCCCAGTTACCTCTTCCTCATCAGGCGTGGCCTCTCTAATCTGCTGAGGCAGGAAAACTGAGGAACGTATCTTTGCTTTGGCATGTCCAGGAACCCAGGAAGATGTGGAAAATGGAGTTAAATAGGTCTGCACCTGCATCTGAGCATAATGAGGAAATGGGCATCCCACTACATGATTACTCCATATTGTTACCATGCACTGCACGCATGATGGTCAGGTCAATTAACCTGAAACAACTGCATGCAGTTTGCAATAAATGAATCTATTTATTAGGCTGTATCTTTACTATAAACTGGAAGTTCTGGGTTTACAGATGGCAAAGGGTATAAAGTAATGATTTGCAAGGCTTCATCCTTTAACCTTAAATGAATAAAAAAAAAAAATGTAATGTGTACTGTGATCATAAAGTAACATAGTGCTACATAATTCTGTCACTGCTGGGTCTGAAGTGTAGCGCTACCCCCACAGGAGTCACTGGTAATTTGATTCCTCTGTTGAGGTCCAGTCCTATGTGAAGCCTCACCCTTAAACCACCAGTAAACCTTTCTATAAACCCCAACAGGTACACATAAATTATACTCACAATTTTTTAAAAAGATAAACAGACTGTATTGGCAGGTTAGAGTAATAAAAGTATAAAAGGGTATATTGACACATGAACGTTAATCAGCATACATGTATTAGTGACTGTATAATTGACCTTGCAAGGCTTCTTACAGAAATTATAATGGGACCCCCAAGGGCATAAACAGCAGCTCTCCGTATGAGATGATACACCCCAATTGACAAAATATGAATAACAAAACATAGACCAAACTATGCCACTTGAGAGCTCTCAAACAAAGGAGCAAGGTTTATGCCTGCAAGATAAATAGTTAAGATTCGAGTTAAACACAGCTCTGCCCTCATTATAGAATGGTTTGAATAAGGCTTTGCGATGGATCTTCTGCTGGATACGTTGGGGCCCTTTAAAAATGTTGGCACGCGGGGTAATGAAGGTTTGTCAATAAATTGGGTCTTGCTGCAATGTATCAAGGAAGTTGAGCTTAATGAGAGAGAGGTGACTCTTTTTGATGCCGATAGATACTTAGAAGGGGCAGACCCCTGTACAGCAGCCAGGTGTCAAGATGTGCACAGATGTAATAGTTAGATGTAATATTAGGGACGGTTGTAGTAGTCAGGTGTAATGGTGGGCACAACTGCAGTAATTAAACATAATGGTGGGCACAATGCCACCACTCTGGAGTACAGAACAGTCAACTGGAATGTGTCAGGCCCTGTCTAAAGTGGTTAATGTACTAAACCCAAGTTGATGCCAATGAATATTTAGATTAGGATGGGTGAGCTCCAAACAAATAGAGGGAGAGGGATGCACAGAGAACATCCATCCCTGATGACGTCTAGCCAAGACGAAACTCATTGGATGGGGCTACAGACTGTGACCTCATTTTCACCTATGTAACTATTAATGTATGGAGCACACGCTGGATGATAGAGGAAGTAGGGCGAGCAGGAGCCATCTTTGATTGTACTGTAGGATCCATGTTTGAAGCCGGAATTGATATATGTTAGTGTAAGTGCGTGCTTTGGAGAGTTTTTTTATTTACTTTTAATAAAGAAAACTGCACAATGTTTTTCTTCCTTTGTTGCTTATTTTTTGGCATGGTTAATGTGGAGTTGAAGGAGAGAAGTGGCCTGTAGGAGTGATGAAGTGACCTGGAGGGCTATGTGGAGACATAGCAATAATTTAGAGATCACAGATTTTCTGGTGAGCGTACAATCAGGTGGGAGCCCTAAACTGGTTTGTGCAGGAGGTGTGTTGTAGATCCACAGCACATGTTGATTGAGAAAAACACTTTTTAATGATTAATAGTTAAATATCCTAACATTGTCATGAAGTTTTATATTTTGTTCCCACCAAGATTTTCACTGTGATTTATTTAAATTATCTAATATTGGGGAGCATATTTTAGTGATACATTTTAGAGGAGTGCTACAGAAGAATACATTATGTAGGAGGCAGTGGCAAGCCACTCAGTAAGTAAGCAGTGGCATACCTAGCCTACTAGACACCCAGATATTATTTTTTCATATTCACTTTTTTTTATTGTTTTAAAGAAGAGGGTTAACAACTGAATCATCCATGCAGGGGTCATGAGAAGTGAGGAAGAACAAATACAAGGCAGACCGAATTACAAATTAAATTATAAACGCAAAAGAGAGAAGAGAAGAGGCTCAGATCTACAGATCAAGTAGATAAATCATGGGACACTCAGGCTGTCAGGAATTTAGGTTGTGAGTCATTAAAAATGCTGGACATTTTCTCATTCACTAGCATCAGGTTTATACAGTCTTTTTTTGGTTACACATACACACACACCCCTGTGCAAAAGTAATTTCAGTGATAATCGTGAAATTAAATATTCTTAATGTGCAGAAAAAAAACAGAGTGCAGCTAAAGCATGTGGATAATAACAGCATGCCAAATAAATTAAACACAAGGGCTTAATAGTGGTTCATGCAGTGCCCTGCGGAAAAACATGGAAAGAGTAGAGGTGTACTATACCATTCAAGGGTTTCAAAGTAGCGAACCAACAAAAGCATTGGCATAAAAGTGGTTTGCATGCATGGTGTTTGCATATTCTTCCAGTTCTTGAATGGGTTTACTCCCACACTCCAAGACAACCTGGTAGATCACTTGGCTAAAATTTAAATTGGCCCTAGCATGTTAGATAAGGACCTTAGATTGTAAGCTCCTTGGGGGCAGGGACTAATGTGAATTTACAGTATGTAACTGCATAATTTGTTAGTGCTATGTAAATACCTGTAACAAATAATAACAGTATTATACAGTGCAGCAGTCAGGACTATGTCATTGTGCTCCCCTGCACATTGGGGTTTGTGCACCCCGTTTATCATTGTCTGTTTGTTCCTGCTATATGGTGGTCAGTGTATACCACTTGTATGGTGGTTAATGTGTATTTATGGTGATCAGTGTGGGAGCTCTTTTTTGTGCTTAACCTGAGCTCTCTTTTGGTGGTTAGCATGTGTCTCTTTTACTGCAGTCCATATGTGGCCCTTTATTTTAGCCAGTGTACCCTTAATTACTATGGTGGTCAGTGCAGTGACGGAACTACCAGGTTTGCAAAGGTGGGGGGGGGGGGGGGCTGTGGGACCATAAGGCTCAGTTCACACTGCTGCGTTCCCCAGAGTTGTGTGACTTGCTTGTGGTTTCCTTGTGACTTTCTTGCTACTTGCTTGCAATTTTCTTTTGACTTTTGTGATTTAACATTGCAGTTTATGGCACTCAAATCGCACCAAAGTCACAGGAAAGTAGTGTAGGAACTTTATTTTTTTGTCGCTGCGTCTTGAGTCACATTGATTAAGATGGCATCCATTGAAATTATTATGTTTTGACTTGTTGTGTGACTTTATGTGTCACAGTGTTAACTGGGACTTTTAAAGGGCCCCTCTACAGGATTAAAGGGCCCCGGGACAAGAGGAAAGGGCCCCAGGATCGCTAGAAAGGACCCTTCATGATTTCTTGCACCAGGGCCCTGAAGATTCTAGTTACGCCTCTGGGTCAGTAGTTATTGCCCCCTTTTCATTGGTGGTCAGTGGGAGCAGGGTGTGCATGTACACTTACCTGAGCTGCACTGCACAGGTGAAACGTTGCTTCCTCCTGGGTAGGGATGAGCTTCGTGTTCGAGTCGAACCCATGTTCGACTCGAACATCGGCTGTTCGACCGTCCGTCGAATTGCGAACGATATGGGCCGTTCGCGCCAAATTCGTGTGGCGCGTCACGGCCCATAATTCACTGCGGCATCGCAGTGCATTGCTGGCTGATGATTGGCCAAGCATGCACTATGACCCGCATGCTTGGCCAATCACAGCGCCGTCAGTAGAGAGAGCTGTAATTGGCCAAAGCCAGGGTGGCTTTGGCCAATTATGGCTCAGGGGATTTAGTACACACCCCACACTATATAAGGCCGCCTGCACGGCGGCCCTGTGTAGTGTGTGTTCCGGTGTGCTGAGAGATAGAGAGAGAGAGAGACAGTGTCATTTGATTTGAGTTAGATAGATTAGGCAGAACAGTCAGTCAGTTAGCTGCACTTACAGTGTATTGTGTATATATATGCATCCCAGGTGTTGCATATATATATATACACTGTATTCAGTTTAGCTAGATCCGTTCCTGTTATCTTCTATCTAGACTATTTAGTGCAGTGTGTCCTGCTCACAGTGTTCAGCTAGATCCGTTCCTGCTATTTACATTCAGTGCAGTGCGTCCTGCTCACAGTGTTCAGCTAGATCCGTTCCTGCTATTTACATTCAGTGCAGTGCGTCCTGCTCACAGTGTTCAGCTAGATCCGTTCCTGCTATTTACATTCAGTGCAGTGCGTCCTGCTCACAGTGTTCAGCTAGATCCGTTCCTGCTATTTACATTCAGTGCAGTGCGTCCTGCTCACAGTGTTCAGCTAGATCCGTTCCTGCTATTTACATTCAGTGCAGTGCGTCCTGCTCACAGTGTTCAGCTCGATCCGTTCCTGCTATTTACATTCAGTGCAGTGCGTCCTGCTCACAGTGTTCAGCTAGATCCGTTCCTGCTATTTACATTCAGTGCAGTGCGTCCTGCTCACAGTGTTCAGCTAGATCCGTTCCTGCTATTTACATTCAGTGCAGTGCGTCCTGCTCACAGTGTTCAGCTAGATCCGTTCCTGCTATTTACATTCAGTGCAGTGCGTCCTGCTCACAGTGTTCAGCTAGATCCGTTCCTGCTATTTACATTCAGTGCAGTGCGTCCTGCTCACAGTGTTCAGCTAGATCCGTTCCTGCTATTTACATTCAGTGCAGTGCGTCCTGCTCACAGTGTTCAGCTAGATCCGTTCCTGCTATTTACATTCAGTGCAGTGCGTCCTGCTCACAGTGTTCAGCTAGATCCGTTCCTGCTATTTACATTCAGTGCAGTGCGTCCTGCTCACAGTGTTCAGCTAGATCCGTTCCTGCTATTTACATTCAGTGCAGTGCGTCCTGCTCACAGTGTTCAGCTAGATCCGTTCCTGCTATTTACATTCAGTGCAGTGCGTCCTGCTCACAGTGTTCAGCTAGATCCGTTCCTGCTATTTACATTCAGTGCAGTGCGTCCTGCTCACAGTGTTCAGCTAGATCCGTTCCTGCTATTTACATTCAGTGCAGTGCGTCCTGCTCACAGTGTTCAGCTAGATCCGTTCCTGCTATTTACATTCAGTGCAGTGCGTCCTGCTCACAGTGTTCAGCTAGATCCGTTCCTGTTATCTTCCTACTGACAGGCAGGCTTGTCTGGTTACAGTATATAAAGCTACCTGAAGAAAATTACAGGTGTTCTTTTTGATCCTATTAGTACCACGGTCAGGCAGCTAGACTATTTACATTTAGTACAGTGTGTCCTGCTCACAGTGTTCAGCTAGATCCGTTCCTGTTATCTTCCTACTGACAGGCAGGCTTGTCTGGTTACAGTATATAAAGCTACCTGAAGAAAATTACAGGTGTTCTATCCCAGCTTAGTGCAGCTACAGGCCATTAGTATGTCTGGAAGGCCAAGAAGGAGAGGCAGACAGTCACAAGCCAATAAGAGAGGGCAAGCAGGCTCTGTGTCTAGTGCTGGTCGTGGAGACGGTGCATCCTCATCAGCACGTGGCCATGGGACACGCTTGGCCTTTTTTTCGGCAGCTGGCCGTGTTGAGCCGCAACATGCGGAAGACTTGGTCGAGTGGATGACCAAGCCGTCCTCATCCTCCTCATCCTCTCTCACCCATGCCCAGGGTGCTTTGTCTGGCAAAGCAGCGGCCTCTTCCCTCAGCTCAATGTCATCAGTGACTCCTTCCCTAGCTCCACCATGTCCTCATGAGGATTCCCTCGAACTGTTTGACCACAGTGTTGGGTACATGCTCCAGGAGGATGCCCAGCGTTTGGAAGGCTCTGATGATGATACTGAGCTCGATGAAGGCAGTAACATGAGCACGGACAGAGGGGGTGCCCAAGAAGGACAGCAATCTGGCAGTCATGCTCCCCCTGCTGCAGCATACTGCCAGGTTTGCTCCAGTGATGAGGAGGGAGGGGATGATGAGGTCACTGACTCAACGTGGGTGCCTGATAGGAGAGAGGAGGAGGAGGAGGAGGAGGAGGCGGCACATCACCAACGAGGCAGGATGCCCTCCAGGGGCCAGCCTAAGGGCAGCACATTGACTGCATCACACCCCAAAGCTCCACATGTGCAGGGCGCTGCAGTCTCTGCGCGTTATTCAAAAAGTTCTTTGGTGTGGGCCTTTTTTGAGACGAGTGCATCAGATCGCACCGCTGCTATTTGCAACATATGTCTCAAGCGTATCTCGCGTGGCCAAAACATCTCCCGCTTGGGTACCACATGCTTGACCAGACATATGTTGACCTGCCATGCAGTTCGTTGGCAAGCGTATCTGAAAGACCCACACCAAAGAACAAAGAGGATCTCTCCTTGCTCCTCATCAGCTGAGATTTCCAACCCCACTAGACCTTCAGTCCTCTCTGAGACCTGCAGTGAGAGGAATGAAGGTGTAGAATTAGGTGTGTCACAGCCAAGTACTTGTGGGCAATCTGCTTTTGGTACACCGACGTCAGATTGTACCAGGCAAATTTCCCTGCCCCAGCTGCTGCACCGCCGAAAGAAGTTTGCTCCCAGCCATCCACATGCCCAGCGGTTGAATGCTAGCTTGGCAAAATTGCTAGCACTTCAACTGCTGCCTTTTCAGTTGGTAGACTCTGCCCCCTTCCGTGAGTTTGTGGAATGTGCGGTTCCTCAGTGGCAGGTACCCAAACGCCACTTTTTCTCACGGAAGGCGATTCCGGCTCTCTACCGGCATGTGGAAGGCAATGTCCATGCCTCGCTGGACAGGGCGGTCAGCGGTAAGGTGCATATTACCGCTGACTCATGGTCCAGCAGGCATGGACAGGGACGTTACTTAAGTTTCACGGCGCATTGGGTGACTCTGCTGGCAGCTGGGAAGGATGCAGGACAAGGTGCAGTAGTGTTGGAGGTTGTTCCGCCACCACGCCTCCAAAATGCTGATTGTGACACACCTCTCTCCTCCACCCCCTCCTCTTCTTCTTCCTCCATGGCCTCTTCCTCGGAACCAGCGGTGCTCCGTAGGCGTTCAAGGGGCTACGCAAGTACGCAGGCCAAAAGATGCCATGCGGTGCTTGAGCTGGTGTGCTTGGGGGACAGGAGCCACACTGGGGCAGAGGTTCTGTCAGCTCTGCAGGGGCAGGTTCAGAGGTGGTTGACGCCACGCCAACTTAAGGCAGGAATGGTGGTTTGCGACAATGGCACCAACCTCCTCTCTGCCCTCCGACAGGGACAACTGACCCATGTGCCCTGTTTGGCTCACGTCCTTAACTTGGTGGTGCAGCGGTTCTTGGGCAGGTACCCGGGCTTACAGGATGTCCTGAGGCAGGCCAGGAAAGTCTGTGTGCATTTCCGCCGGTCATATAATGCCAGTGCTCGGCTGACGGACCTCCAAAAGGAGTTTAACCTGCCCAAGAACCGCCTAATCTGTGACATGCCCACCAGGTGGAACTCGACGTTGGCCATGCTGCAGCGGCTGCACACGCAGCAGAGGGCCATCAATGAGTACCTGTGCGACTATGGCACCAGGACAGGGTCAGGGGACCTTGGTTTTTTTTCCCCACGCCAGTGGGCCATGATCAGGGATGCATGCACTGTCCTGTCACCATTCGAGGAGGCCACGAGGATGGTGAGCACTGACAGTGCATGCATCAGTGACACTGTCCCCCTTGTCCACCTGTTGGAGCACACGCTGCGTGGAATAATGGACAGGGCACTTGAGGCAGAACAGAGGCAGGAAGAGGAGGACTTCCTTAGCTCTCAAGGCCCCCTTTATCCAGACAGTGTTCCTGCATGCCCGCCGATCACACAGGAAGAGGACGAGGAGGAGGAGGAGGAGGAGGAGGAAGATTGTGTCAGTATGGAGGTGGAGCCTGGCACTCAGCATCAGCAGTCTTTAAGGGATCAGTCCCAAGGAACACATGGACTTGTACGTGGCTGGGAGGAGGTGGCTGCGGACGTTGTTGTCCTTAGTGACCCAGAGGACTCCGGACCGAATGCCTCAGCAAACCTACGCTGCATGGCCTCCCTGATCCTGCAAAGCCTGCGTAAGGATCCTCGTATTCGTGGTATCAAGGAGAAGGACCAATACTGGCTGGCAACCCTCCTTGATCCACGTTACAAGGGTAAGGTTGCGGACCTTATCTTGCCATCGCAGAGGGAGCAGAGGATGAAACATCTTCGGGAGGCCTTGCAGAAAGGTCTGTGCAACGCGTTCCCAGAGACTGGGAGGTTACAAACTCCTGTTTCTGGACAACGTGTTGCTGAGGCTTCGGTCAGTCAAAGAAGGAGCGGTGGAGAAGGTGGCCGTCTGACCGATGCGTTCAGACAATTTTTTGGTCCGCAGCCCCAAGGTATGATCGGTTCCAGCAACCATCGCCAGCGTCTGTTTTACATGGTGCAGGAATACCTAGGGGCAAGATCAGACTTGGACACCTTTCCCACCGAAAATCCTCTGGGTTACTGGGTCTTGAGGATGGATCACTGGCCAGAGCTTGCACAGTATGCAATTGAGCTACTGGCCTGTCCTGCATCCAGCGTTCTTTCGGAACGTACATTCAGTGCTGCTGGAGGCGTGGTAACCGATCACAGGGTGCGTCTGTCCACTGACTCGGTCGATCGGCTGACCTTCATAAAAATGAATCAGTCTTGGATCACCACCAGCTACCAAGCACCTGATGCTGATGTAACTGAATAATTTTTTTCAGATCCCTTCAAAGACTGCCTATGTTGATGCTGAGTGATTATCCCTGAGTAATTATCCTCTTCCTCCTCAATCATCACGCTGATAGCTTGTAAGAACATTTTTGGTTCTGGGCGCCACCACCAGTGCCTAAGGCACAATTTTTCAGCCCCTGTATAACAGGGGCGTGTAATTACAATTTTTGATGTAATACTTTGCAGCACGGCTCGTTCCTGCATTCCAACTAGAGTGTCTGTGAGGGGTTGCAGTGTTGTGGCACCAGCACCAGTGCCTAAGGCCCAATTTTTCTGCCCCTGTCTAACAGGGGCGTGTAATTACAATTTTTGATGCAATACTTTGCAGCAGTGCTCGTTCCTGCGTTCCAACTAGAGTGTCTGTGAGGGGTTGCAGTGTTGTGGCACCAGCACCAGTGCCTAAGGCCCAATTTTTCTGCCCCTGTCTAACAGGGGCGTGTAATTACAATTTTTGATGCAATACTTTGCAGCAGTGCTCGTTCCTGCGTTCCAACTAGAGTGTCTGTGAGGGGTTGCAGTGTTGTGGCACCAGCACCAGTGCCTAAGGCCCAATTTTTCTGCCCCTGTCTAACAGGGGCGTGTAATTACAATTTTTGATGCAATACTTTGCAGCAGTGCTCGTTCCTGCGTTCCAACTAGAGTGTCTGTGAGGGGTTGCAGTGTTGTGGCACCAGCACCAGTGCCTAAGGCCCAATTTTTCTGCCCCTGTCTAACAGGGGCGTGTAATTACAATTTTTGATGCAATACTTTGCAGCAGTGCTCGTTCCTGCGTTCCAACTAGAGTGTCTGTGAGGGGTTGCAGTGTTGTGGCACCAGCACCAGTGCCTAAGGCCTAATTTTTCAGCTCCTGTTCAACAGGGGCATGTAATTACAATTCTTGATCTAATATTTCACAGCAGGGCCCTGTGAGGGCTTACAGTGTTTTGGCCACAGCAACACCTAAGGCCCAAATTTCTGCTGAGTATATAGGGCAGGACCCTACTTTCAAACATCTAACTTACAAACGACTCCTACTTGCAAACGGAAGGAGACAACAGGAAGTGAGATGAAATCTACCCATAGGAAGGGAAATTCTCTCATGTAAGAGTTAATATGGGAAAACAATTTCTCCTTTCCACTGATGCTTTCCAATCCTTGTTCCACAAAAAAACCCAAATTTTCAAAAAACATTTTTCATTGGGACAAAAAAGTGAGGTGAAATCTTCTGAAGAGGAGGAAAGACGCAAAACAAATGTCACAGGGGTGATAACCCTTCCCTATGTTTTCCAAAAAGCTTAGAAAAGATTTTTTGGCTGGAGCTAAACACATTAAAAATGTTCAAAATTACAAAGAGATTCTACTTAACAACAAACCTACAGTCCCTGTCTTGTTTGCACCGCCTGTATACTGCTGTTCAGAGTATATAGGGACCTTTCCTTATTTTAATTTGGGTGCGGGGTTCCCCTTAATATCCATACAAGACCCAAAGGGCCTGGTAATGGACTGGGGGGTACCCATGCCGTTTGTCTCACTGATTTTCATCCATATTGCCAGGACCCGACATGACATTAAACCCGCAAGCAGTTTTAAATGAGATTTTTTCCTTTAAAAATGACATTTGGTGCAGGGACTGTTCTAAACATGGGAAACACGCGTCACTTTACAGGCATACTATAGACACCCCCCAGGTACGATATTTAAAGGAATATTTCACTTTTTTTTTTTTACTTTAAGCATCATTAAAATCACTGCTCCCGAAAAAACGGCCGTTTTTAAAAGTTTTTTTTGCATTGATACATGTCCCCTGGGTAGGACCCGGGTCCCCAAACCCTTTTTAGGACAATACCATGCAAATTAGCCTTTAAAATGAGCACTTTTGATTTCGAACGTTCGAGTCCCATAGACGTCAATGGGGTTCTAACGTTCGTGCGAACTTGCGGTCCGTTCGCGGGTTCTGGTGCGAACCGAACCGGGGGGTGTTCGGCTCATCCCTACTCCTGGGTCTTCCTGGGTTTCCTGCAGAATGACATTGTGGCCAGAACTGAAGAAACAGCTTTGGGCTTAATATTCCTTCCCCTGCCACTGTTTTATAGAAAAGAGCAAGCCACTAACAGAGTATCAATCTATCTGGACCCAGCAGTGCACTTGTTTGGTGGCAGGTTACAACAGCACCCCATAAAATGTAGTACCCAGTGTTTGACCCTTCATCCCCAGGTTCACCACTGACTAGCATAACAGGTTACGTGTTATCAGTTTATTCTGAGTTTATCTCATTTTAAGCGCATCTCAACAAAGTATAGTACTGTATGTGCTGTGTAGAGAAGCTTCAATTCATTTTTAAAAGTTGTTATAATTTCCATATAAAGGTGTACCTAAATCACTTCTCATATCATTTGACCCATATATACAGTATATTATTTAAAGATTTGTTTATTTTGTCTGTATGTCACCACCCCTCAGAAGAGATACAGTATCTCACAAAAGTAAGTACATCCCTCACATTTTTGTAAATATTTTATTATATATTTTCATGTGACAACACTGAAGAAATGACACTTTGCTACAATGTAAAGTAGTGAGTGCACAGCTTGTATAACAGTGTAAATTTGCTGTCCCCTCAAAATAACTCAGCACACAGCCATTAATGTCTAAATTGCTGGCAACAAAAGTGAGTACATCCCTATATAAAAATGTCCAAAATTGGGCCAAAAGTGTCAATATTTTGTGTGGCCACCATTATTTTCCAGCACTGCCTTAACCCTCTTGGGCATGGAGTTCACCAGAGCTTCACAGGTTGCCACTGGAGTCCTCTTCCACTCCTCCATGACGACATCGCGGAGCTGGTGGATGTTAGAGACCTTGCGCTCCTACACCTTCAGTTTGAGGATGCCCCACAGATGCTCAATTGGTTTTAGGTCTGGAGACATGCTTGACCAATCTATCACTTTACCCTCAGCTTCTTTAGCAAGGCAGTGGTCGTCTTGGAGGTGTGTTTGGGGTTGTTATCATGTTGGAATACTGCCCTGCGGCCCAGTCTCCGAAGGGAGGGGATCGTGCTCTGCTTCAGCATGTCACAGTACATGTTGGCATTCATGGTTCCCTCAATGAACTGTAGCTCCCAAGTGAGGCAGCACTCATGCAACCCCAGACCATGACACTCCCACAACCATGCTTGACTGTAGGCAAGACACACTTGTCTTTGTACTCCTCACCTGGTTGCTGCCACACACGCTTGACACCATCTGAACCAAATAAGTTTATCTTGGTCTCATCAGACCACAGGATAATGTTCCAGTAATCCATGTCCTTAGTCTGCTTGTCTTCAGCAAACTGTTTGCGAGCTTTCTTGTGCATCATCTTTAGAGGAGGCTTCCTTCTGGGACGACAGCCAAGCAGACCAATTTGATGCAGTGTACAGCGTATGGTCTGAACACTGACAGGCTGACCCCCCACCCCTTTAACCTCTGCAGCAATGCTGGCAGCACTCATAAATCTACAGTGCCTTGAAAAAGTATTCACACCCCTTGAAAATTTCCACATTTTGTCATGTTACAACCAAAAACCTAAATGTATTTTATTGGGATTTTATGTGATAGACCAACACAAAGTGGCACATAATTGTGAAGTGGAAGGAAAATGATAAATGGTTTCCAATTTTTTTTTACAAATAAATATGTGAAAAGTGTGGCGTGTATTAGTACTCAGCTCCCTTTACTAGGATACCCCTAGCTAAAATCTAGTGGAACCAATTACCTTCAGAAGTCACCCAATTAGTAAATAGAGTCCACCTGTGTGTAATTTAATCTCAACATAAATACAGCTGTTCTGTGAAGCCCTCAGAGGTATGTTAGAGATGAAGGCCAAGGAACACACCAGATAGGTCAGGGATAAAGTTGGGGTGAAGTTTAAAGCAGAGCATCTCACAGAGCACTGTTCAATTCATCATCCGAAAATGGAAAGAGTATGACACAACTGCAAACCTACCAAGACATGACCGTCCATCTAAACTGACAGACCAGCAAGGAGAACATTAATCAGAGAAGCAGGCAAGAGGTCCATGGTAACTCTGGAGGAGCTGCAGAGATCCACAGCTCAGGTGGGAGAATCTGTCCACAGGACAACTATTAGTTGTGCACTCCACAAATCTGGCCTTTATGGAAGAGTGGCAAGAAGAAAGCCATTGTTGAAAGAAAGCCATAAGAAGTCCCGTTTGCAGTTTGCCAGAAGCCATGTGGGGGACACTGCAAACATGTGGAAGAAGGTGCTCTGGTCAGATGAGACCAAAATTGAACTTTTTGGCCTAAAAGCAAAATGCTATGTGTGGCGAAAAACTTACACTGCACATCACCCTGAACACACCATCCCCACCGTGAAACCTGGTGATGGCAGCATCATGTCGTGGGGATGCTTTTCCTCAGCAGGGACAGGGAAGCTGGTTAGAGTTGATGAGAAGATGGATGGAGCCAAATACAGGGCAATCTTAGCAGAAAACCTGTTATAGGGCGTACACACGGTCGGACTTTGTTCGGACATTCCGACAACAAAATTCTAGGATTTTTTCTGACGGATGTTGGCTCAAACTTGTTTTGTCTACACACGGTCGCACAAAGTTGTCGGAAAATCCGATCGTTCTAAACGCAGTGACGTAAAACACATACGTCGGGACTATAAACGGGGCAGTGGCCAATAGCTTTCATCTCTTTATTTATTCTGAGCATGCGTGGCACTTTGTCCGTCGGATTTGTGTACACACGATCGGAATTTCCGACAACGGATTTTGTTGTCGGAAAATTTTATCTCCTGCTCTCCAACTTTGTGTGTCGGAAAATCCGATGGAAAATGTCTGATGGAGCCCACACACGGTCGGAATTTCCGACAACACGCTCTGATCGGACATTTTCCATCGGAAAATCCGACCGTGTGTACGGGGCATTAGAGTCTGCAAAAGACTTGAGACTGGGGCGGAGGTTCACCTTCCAACAGGACAATGACCCTAAACATACAGCCAGAGCTACAATGGAATTGTTTCGATCAGTGGTTCTCAACCTGGGAGTCGGGACCCCCTCGGGGGTAGAATGAGGATTTGCCAGGGGTCACCGAATTCTGGGCCATTCCTGAAGCCCGCACTGGTCTCCCAGACGCCCTTCTGGGCTGTTCCTGGAGCCTGCAGGGCCTTAGCCTCTTCGCAGCTGCCCATTCAGTTCACAGCATGGCTGGGGGGCAGAGACTAGAGGTCAGCTGACTGGTGAGGAATGTGAAGTGGGAGGGGTTGGAGGAGACCCTATCTCCTGATTTCGTCATAGGTGTCACTGCTACGAGACACCACAAAGTCAGAGACACAGTGAGTAACAATACCTGCGATTATAGTTCCATTAAAAGTCCCCACTACAGTTCTCAGATCAGCAGATGACCTTGATCAAGAGAACCTAAGTTGGCTGATCAGAACTCCCCCCAGCACTGCCACTCATCCCAACTTTCCGCCACCAGCACTGTCACTCATCCCATTCCCCCCACCAAGGAGTAAGAGAAGGAATAAAAATAGAGAATACATGGAAGGGAGAGAAAAAGAGGGGGAAGAACAAAGAAAAAGGGAGAGAAAGAAAAAGAGAATGAACAAGAAAGAGCTAGAGAGAGGGATGGGGGAAAAAAACAAGAAATTAGGATAGAGAGAGAGATAAAAGGGAAAGAAAGGAGAACAAAGAAAGAGTGGTACATCCTAAAATGTACCATAAGGGGTTTTAATACTTTACGGAGTGAAAGGGATTCAGGGAGCGCTAAATGTCCATGGATTGGGGGCGCAAATTACTTG
Source organism: Lithobates septentrionalis (assembly GCA_037952835.1). Lineage (NCBI taxonomy): Eukaryota > Metazoa > Chordata > Amphibia > Anura > Ranidae > Lithobates > Lithobates septentrionalis. Next base: position 18,764 of record JBBDGP010001218.1, read on the forward strand.
TCTTGCCTTGGGTGCTGACAACCCACGCTATAAATAATTTTACTCTTAGGAGTCCCCACCACTAGGGAAATTTTATCAAAGGGTCATGGCATGAGAGAGGTTGAGAACCACTGGTCTAGATCAAAGCATATTCATGTGTTAGAATGGCCAGGTCAAAGTCTAGTTCTAAATCCATTTAAGAATCTGTGGCAAAACTTGAAACTTGCTGTTCACAGACGCTCTCCATTAGGGATGAGCTTCGTGTTCGAGTCGAACCCATGTTCGACTCGAACATCGGCTGTTCGACCGTCCGTCGAATTGCGAACGTTATGGGCCGTTCGCGCCAAATTCGTGTGGCGCGTCACGGCCCATAATTCACTGCGGCATCGCAGTGCATTGCTGGCTGATGATGACGGGTCATAGTGCATGCTTGGCCAATCACAGCGCCGTCAGTAGAGAGAGCTGTAATTGGCCAAAGCCAGGGTGGCTTTGGCCAATTATGGCTCAGGGGATTTAGTACACGCCCCACACTATATAAGGCCGCCTGCACGGCGGCCCTGTGTAGTGTGTTCCGGTGTGCTGATAGAGAGAGAGACAGACAGTGTCATTTGATTTGAGAGCTAGATTAGGCTAGATCTGTTCCTGCTCTTTACATTTAGTGCAGTGCGTCCTGCTCACAGTGTTCAGCTAGATCTGTTCCTGCTCTTTACATTTAGTGCAGTGCGTCCTGCTCACAGTGTTCAGCTAGATCCGTTCCTGCTATTTACATTTAGTGCAGTGCGTCCTGCTCACAGTGTTCAGCTAGATCTGTTCCTGCTATTTACATTTAGTGCAGTGCGTCCTGCTCACAGTGTTCAGCTAGATCCGTTCCTGCTATTTACATTTAGTGCAGTCAGTGCGTCCTGCTCACAGTGTTCAGCTAGATCCGTTCCTGCTATTTACATTTAGTGCAGTCAGTGCGTCCTGCTCACAGTGTTCAGCTAGATCCGTTCCTGCTATTTGCATTTAGTGCAGTGCGTCCTGCTCACAGTGTTCAGCTAGATCCGTTCCTGCTATTTACATTTAGTGCAGTGCGTCCTGCTCACAGTGTTCAGCTAGATCCGTTCCTGCTATTTACATTTAGTGCAGTGCGTCCTGCTCACAGTGTTCAGCTAGATCCGTTCCTGCTATTTACATTTAGTGCAGTCAGTGCGTCCTGCTCACAGTGTTCAGCTAGATCCGTTCCTGCTATTTACATTTAGTGCAGTCAGTGCGTCCTGCTCACAGTGTTCAGCTAGATCCGTTCCTGCTATTTACATTTAGTGCAGTGCGTCCTGCTCACAGTGTTCAGCTAGATCCGTTCCTGCTATTTACATTTAGTGCAGTGTGTCCTGCTCACAGTGTTCAGCTAGATCCGTTCCTGCTATTTACATTTAGTGCAGTGCGTCCTGCTCACAGTGTTCAGCTAGATCCGTTCCTGCTATTTACATTTAGTGCAGTGCGTCCTGCTCACAGTGTTCAGCTAGATCCGTTCCTGCTATTTACATTTAGTGCAGTGCGTCCTGCTCACAGTGTTCAGCTAGATCTGTTCCTGCTATTTACATTTAGTGCAGTCAGTGCGTCCTGCTCACAGTGTTCAGCTAGATCCGTTCCTGCTATTTACATTTAGTGCAGTGCGTCCTGCTCACAGTGTTCAGCTAGATCCGTTCCTGCTATTTACATTTAGTGCAGTGCGTCCTGCTCACAGTGTTCAGCTAGATCCGTTCCTGCTATTTACATTTAGTGCAGTGCGTCCTGCTCACAGTGTTCAGCTAGATCCGTTCCTGCTATTTACATTTAGTGCAGTGCGTCCTGCTCACAGTGTTCAGCTAGATCCGTTCCTGCTATTTACATTTAGTGCAGTCAGTGCGTCCTGCTCACAGTGTTCAGCTAGATCCGTTCCTGCTATTTACATTTAGTGCAGTGCGTCCTGCTCACAGTGTTCAGCTAGATCTGTTCCTGCTATTTACATTTAGTGCAGTGCGTCCTGCTCACAGTGTTCAGCTAGATCCGTTCCTGCTATTTACATTTAGTGCAGTCAGTGCGTCCTGCTCACAGTGTTCAGCTAGATCCGTTCCTGCTATTTACATTTAGTGCAGTGCGTCCTGCTCACAGTGTTCAGCTAGATCCGTTCCTGTTATCTTCCTACTGACAGGCAGGCTTGTCTGGTTACAGTATATAAAGCTACCTGAAGAAAATTACAGGTGTTCTATCCCAGCTTAGTGCAGCTACAGGCCATTAGTATGTCTGGAAGGCCAAGAAGGAGAGGCAGACAGTCACAAGCCAATAAGAGAGGGCAAGCAGGCTCTGTGTCTAGTGCTGGTCGTGGAGACGGTGCATCCTCATCAGCACGTGGCCATGGGACACGCTTGGCCTTTTTTTCGGCAGCTGGCCGTGTTGAGCCGCAACATGCAGAAAACTTGGTCGAGTGGATGACCAAGCCGTCCTCATCCTCCTCATCCTCTCTCACCCATGCCCAGGGTGCTTTGTCTGGCAAAGCAGTGGCCTCTTCCCTCAGCTCAATGTCATCAGTGACTCCTTCCCTAGCTCCACCATGTCCTCATGAGGATTCCCTCGAACTGTTTGACCACAGTGTTTGGTACATGCTCCAGGAGGATGCCCAGCGTTTGGAAGGCTCTGATGATGATACTGAGCTCGATGAAGGCAGTAACATGAGCACGGACAGAGGGGGTGCCCAAGAAGGACAGCAATCTGGCAGTCATGCTCCCCCTGCTGCAGCATACTGCCAGGTTTGCTCCAGTGATGAGGAGGGAGGGGATGATGAGGTCACTGACTCAACGTGGGTGCCTGATAGGAGAGAGGAGGAGGAGGAGGAGGAGGAGGCGGCACATCACCAACGAGGCAGGATGCCCTCCAGGGGCCAGCCTAAGGGCAGCACATTGACTGCATCACACCCCAAAGCTCCACATGTGCAGGGCGCTGCAGTCTCTGCGCGTTATTCAAAAAGTTCTTTGGTGTGGGCCTTTTTTGAGACGAGTGCATCAGATCGCACCGCTGCTATTTGCAACATATGTCTCAAGCGTATCTCGCGTGGCCAAAACATCTCCCGCTTGGGTACCACATGCTTGACCAGACATATGTTGACCTGCCATGCAGTTCGTTGGCAAGCATATCTAAAAGACCCACACCAAAGAACAAAGAGGATCTCTCCTTGCTCCTCATCAGCTGAGATTTCCAACCCCACTAGACCTTCAGTCCTCTCTGAGACCTGCAGTGAGAGGAATGAAGGTGTAGAATTAGGTGTGTCACAGCCAAGTACTTGTGGGCAATCTGCTTTTGGTACACCGACGCCAGATTGTACCAGGCAAATTTCCCTGCCCCAGCTGCTGCACCGCCGAAAGAAGTTAGCCCCCAGCCATCCACATGCCCAGCGGTTGAATGCTAGCTTGGCAAAATTGCTAGCACTTCAACTGCTGCCTTTTCAGTTGCTAGACTCTGCCCCCTTCCGTGAGTTTGTGGAATGTGCGGTTCCTCAGTGGCAGGTACCCAAACGCCACTTTTTCTCACGGAAGGCGATTCCAGCTCTCTACCGGCATGTGGAAGGCAATGTCCATGCCTCGCTGGACAGGGCGGTCAGCGGTAAGGTGCATATTACCGCTGACTCATGGTCCAGCAGGCATGGACAGGGACGTTACTTAAGTTTCACGGCGCATTGGGTGACTCTGCTGGCAGCTGGGAAGGATGCAGGACAAGGTGCAGTAGTGTTGGAGGTTGTTCCGCCACCACGCCTCCAAAATGCTGATTGTCACACACCTCTCTCCTCCACCCCCTCCTCTTCTTCTTCCTCCATGGCCTCTTCCTCGGAACCAGCGGTGCTCCGTAGGCGTTCAAGGGGCTACGCAAGTACGCAGGCCAAAAGATGCCATGCGGTGCTTGAGCTGGTGTGCTTGGGGGACAGGAGCCACACTGGGGCAGAGGTTCTGTCAGCTCTGCAGGGGCAGGTTCAGAGGTGGTTGACGCCACGCCAACTTAAGGCAGGAATGGTGGTTTGCGACAATGGCACCAACCTCCTCTCTGCCCTCCGACAGGGACAACTGACCCATGTGCCCTGTTTGGCTCACGTCCTTAACTTGGTGGTGCAGCGGTTCTTGGGCAGGTACCCGGGCTTACAGGATGTCCTGAGGCAGGCCAGGAAAGTCTGTGTGCATTTCCGCCGGTCATATAATGCCAGTGCTCGGCTGACGGACCTCCAAAAGGAGTTTAACCTGCCCAAGAACCGCCTAATCTGTGACATGCCCACCAGGTGGAACTCGACATTGGCCATGCTGCAGCGGCTGCACACACAGCAGAGGGCCATAAATGAGTACCTGTGCGACTATGGCACCAGGACAGGGTCAGGGGACCTTGGTTTTTTTTCCCCACGCCAGTGGGCCATGATCAGGGATGCATGCACTGTCCTGTCACCATTCGAGGAGGCCACGAGGATGGTGAGCACTGACAGTGCATGCATCAGTGACACTGTCCCCCTTGTCCACCTGTTGGAGCACACGCTGCGTGGAATAATGGACAGGGCACTTGAGGCAGAACAGAGGCAGGAAGAGGAGGACTTCCTTAGCTCTCAAGGCCCCCTTTATCCAGACAGTGTTCCTGCGTGCCCGCCGATCACACAGGAAGAGGACGAGGAGGAGGAGGAGGAGGAGGAGGAAGATTGTGTCAGTATGGAGGTGGAGCCTGGCACTCAGCATCAGCAGTCTTTAAGGGATCAGTCCCAAGGAACACATGGACTTGTACGTGGCTGGGAGGAGGTGGCTGCGGACGTTGTTGTCCTTAGTGACCCAGAGGACTCCGGACCGAATGCCTCAGCAAACCTACGCTGCATGGCCTCCCTGATCCTGCAAAGCCTGCGTAAGGATCCTCGTATTCGTGGTATCAAGGAGAAGGACCAATACTGGCTGGCAACCCTCCTTGATCCACGTTACAAGGGTAAGGTTGCGGACCTTATCTTGCCATCGCAGAGGGAGCAGAGGATGAAACATCTTCGGGAGGCCTTGCAGAAAGGTCTGTGCAACGCGTTCCCAGAGACTGGGAGGTTACAAACTCCTGTTTCTGGACAACGTGTTGCTGAGGCTTCGGTCAGTCAAAGAAGGAGCGGTGGAGAAGGTGGCCGTCTGACCGATGCGTTCAGACAATTTTTTGGTCCGCAGCCCCAAGGTATGATCGGTTCCAGCAACCATCGCCAGCGTCTGTTTTACATGGTGCAGGAATACCTAGGGGCAAGATCAGACTTGGACACCTTTCCCACCGAAAATCCTCTGGGTTACTGGGTCTTGAGGATGGATCACTGGCCAGAGCTTGCACAGTATGCAATTGAGCTACTGGCCTGTCCTGCATCCAGCGTTCTTTCGGAACGCACATTCAGTGCTGCTGGAGGCGTGGTAACCGATCACAGGGTGCGTCTGTCCACTGACTCGGTCGATCGGCTGACCTTCATAAAAATGAATCAGTCTTGGATCACCACCAGCTACCAAGCACCTGATGCTGATGTAACTGAATAATTTTTTTCAGATCCCTTCAAAGACTGCCTATGCTGATGCTGAGTGACTATCCCTGAGTAATTATCCTCTTCCTCCTCAATCATCACGCTGATAGCTTGTAAGAACATTTTTGGTTCTGGGCGCCACCACCAGTGCCTAAGGCACAATTTTTCAGCCCCTGTATAACAGGGGCGTGTAATTACAATTTTTGATGTAATACTTTGCAGCAGGGCTCGTTCCTGCATTCCAACTAGAGTGTCTGTGAGGGGTTGCAGTGTTGTGGCACCAGCACCAGTGCCTAAGGCCCAATTTTTCTGCCCCTGTCTAACAGGGGCGTGTAATTACAATTTTTGATGCAATACTTTGCAGCAGGGCTCGTTCCTGCGTTCCAACTAGAGTGTCTGTGAGGGGTTGCAGTGTTGTGGCACCAGCACCAGTGCCTAAGGCCCAATTTTTCTGCCCCTGTCTAACAAGGGCGTGTAATTACAATTTTTGATGCAATACTTTGCAGCAGGGTTCGTTCCTGCGTTCCAACTAGAGTGTCTGTGAGGGGTTGCAGTGTTGTGGCACCAGCACCAGTGCCTAAGGCCCAATTTTTCTGCCCCTGTCTAACAGGGGCGTGTAATTACAATTTTTGATGCAATACTTTGCAGCAGGGCTCGTTCCTGCGTTCCAACTAGAGTGTCTGTGAGGGGTTGCAGTGTTGTGGCACCAGCACCAGTGCCTAAGGCCCAATTTTTCTGCCCCTGTCTAACAGGGGCGTGTAATTACAATTTTTGATGCAATACTTTGCAGCAGGGCTCGTTCCTGCGTTCCAACTAGAGTGTCTGTGAGGGGTTGCAGTGTTGTGGCACCAGCACCAGTGCCTAAGGCCCAATTTTTCTGCCCCTGTCTAACAGGGGCGTGTAATTACAATTTTTGATGCAATACTTTGCAGCAGGGCTCGTTCCTGCGTTCCAACTAGAGTGTCTGTGAGGGGTTGCAGTGTTGTGGCACCAGCACCAGTGCCTAAGGCCTAATTTTTCAGCTCCTGTTCAACAGGGGCATGTAATTACAATTCTTGATCTAATATTTCACAGCAGGGCCCTGTGAGGGCTTACAGTGTTTTGGCCACAGCAACACCTAAGGCCCAAATTTCTGCTGAGTATATAGGGCAGGACCCTACTTTCAAACATCTAACTTACAAACGACTCCTACTTGCAAACGGAAGGAGACAACAGGAAGTGAGATGAAATCTACCCCTAGGAAGGGAAATTCTCTCATGTAAGAGTTAATATGGGAAAACAATTTCTCCTTTCCACTGATGCTTTCCAATCCTTGTTCCACAAAAAAACCCAAATTTTCAAAAAACATTTTTCATTGGGACAAAAAAGTGAGGTGAAATCTTCTGAAGAGGAGGAAAGACGCAAAACAAATGTCACAGGGGTGATAACCCTTCCCTATGTTTTCCAAAAAGCTTAGAAAAGATTTTTTGGCTGGAGCTAAACACGTTAAAAATGTTCAAAATTACAAAGAGATTCTACTTAACAACAAACCTACAGTCCCTGTCTTGTTTGCACCGCCTGTATACTGCTGTTCAGAGTATATAGGGACCTTTCCTTATTTTAATTTGGGTGCGGGGTTCCCCTTAATATCCATACAAGACCCAAAGGGCCTGGTAATGGACTGGGGGGTACCCATGCCGTTTGTCTCACTGATTTTCATCCATATTGCCAGGACCCGACATGACATTAAACCCGCAAGCAGTTTTAAATGAGATTTTTTCCTTTAAAAATGACATTTGGTGCAGGGACTGTTCTAAACATGGGAAACACGCGTCACTTTACAGGCATACTATAGACACCCCCCAGGTACGATATTTAAAGGAATATTTCACTTTTTTTTTTTTACTTTAAGCATCATTAAAATCACTGCTCCCGAAAAAACGGCCGTTTTTAAAAGTTTTTTTTGCATTGATACATGTCCCCTGGGGTAGGACCCGGGTCCCCACACCCTTTTTAGGACAATACCATGCAAATTAGCCTTTAAAATGAGCACTTTTGATTTCGAACGTTCGAGTCCCATAGACGTCAATGGGGTTCTAACGTTCGTGCGAACTTGCGGTCCGTTCGCGGGTTCTGGTGCAAATCGAACCGGGGGGTGTTCGGCTCATCCCTACTCTCCATCCAATCTGACAGAGCTTTAGCTATTCTGCAAAGAAGAATGGGCAAAAATGTTACTCTCTAGATGTGCAAAGCTGGTAGAGACATCCCCAAAAAGACTTGCATCTGTAATTGCAGAGAAAGGTGGTTCTACAAAGTATTGACTCAGGGGGGTGAATACAATTGCAGGCCACACTTTTTGGATATTTATTTGTGAAAAATGTTAAAAAACATTTATAATTTTCCTTCCACTTCACAATTATGTGCCACTTTGTGTTGGTCTATCACATAAAAACCGAATAAAATACATTTATGTTTTTGGTTGTAACATGACAATATGTGCAAAATTTCACTTTTTTTAGGCACTGTATTTCCCAAAAACAACCTCTATATATGACGCTGAGCACGTGCACTCAACTTCTTTGGTCAACCATGGCGAGGTCTGTTCTGAGTGGGACCTGTCCTGTTAAACCACTGTGTGGTCTTGGCCACCATGCTGCAGCTCACTTTCAGGGTCTGGCAATCTTCTTATAGCCTAGGCCAGTTATGGTGAACCTTGGCCATCCCAGATGTTTTGGAACTACATTTCCCATGATGCTCATGCACTCTGCAGTGTAGTTGAGCATCATGGGAAATGTAGTTCCAAAACATCTGGGGTGCCAAGGTTCGCCATCACTGGCCTAGGCCATCTTTATGTAGAGCAACAATTCTTTTTTCAGATCCGCAGAGAGTGCTTTGCCATGAGGTGCCATGTTGAACTTCCAGTGACCAGTATGAGTGAGTGAGAGCGATAACACCACATTTAATACACCTGCTCCCCATTCACACCTGAGACCTTGTAACACTAATGAGTCACATGACACAGAGGAGGGGAAATGGCTAATTGGGCCCAATTTGGACATTTTTACTTAGGGGTGTACTCACTTATGTTACCAGCGGTTTAGACATTAATGGCTGTATGTTGAGTTATTTAAGGGGACAGCAAATTTACACTGTTATACAAGCTGTACACTCACTAATTTACATTGTAGCAAAGTGTCATTTCTTCAGTGTTGTCACATGAAAAGATATAATAAAATATTTACAAAAATTTGAGGGGTGTACTCACTTTTGACGACGACAGGGCGGTGCGGCTCATGTTCTGGGACACCGTCATATGACGGCGTCCCAGAAAGGCCACTCCTGCGCGCCCATCGCGGGCGCGCTGTGCTGCTAGGACATGACGCGACCCCGATCTGTGGAAAGAGCCACGTCCGCGACTCTTTAAACATGTGATCGGCTGATCATCAGTGCCCTGATTACAATATTGAAAAACAGTGTCATAAATCAGTGCCCACCAATGCCCACCAATGCCAGCGATGAGTGCCCACCAGTGGCAGCAATCAGTGCCCACCACTGCCCACAAGTGCCACCAATCAGTACCCATTAGCGATATAAGTCAGTACTGGCAATCAGTGCCGCCTATCAGTGCTGCCCATCAATGCCCATCAGTGCCACCCATCAATGCCCATCAGTGCCCATCAGTACCGCCTATCCGTGCCGCCTATCAGTGCCCACCAGTGCCGCCTATTAGTGCCCACCAGTGCCGCCTATCTGTGCCCATCAGTGCCGCCTAAAAGTGCTCATCAATGCCACATATCAGTGCCACCTATCAGTGCCCATAAGTGTGGCATATTAGTGCCTCCTCATCAGTGCCATCTAATCAGTGCCCATAAGTGCCACCTCATCAATGCCCACCAGTACAGCCTATCAGTGCCCATCAGTGTTGCCTCATCAGCGCACATCAGTGAAGGCAAAAAATTACTTAGTTTCAAAATTTACTGACAGAAAAAATGTTAAAAACATTTTTTTTTCACAATTTTTGGTCTTTTTTTTTTGTAAAAAATAAAAAACCCAGCAGTGATTAAATACCACCAAAAGAAAGTTCTATTTGTGTAAAGAAAATGATAAAAAAATTTGTTTTGGGTACAGTGTAGCATGACCGCGCAATTGTCATTCAAAGTGTGACAGCCTTGAAAGCTGAAAAATGGCTTGGGCAGGAAGGGGGTGTAAGTGCACGGTAGGCAAGTGGTTAATAAAAGCACATTAACACACACACAGCATGGCTCAGCCCTACCCCCTCCTCATAGGATTGGATTGACATAGCAGGAGCCAAAGTCCGCCTCTGTGTCCTGTGCAGGACCGCCATCAGGGGGGTACAGCCATTACAACTGTAAGAGGCCCCGGGGCCCGAGGGGCCTGCCCGGGCCAGAAGAAGGCAGGATGGGTGAAGGGGATCCATGCTGTGCAGTATAGAAACAATCTCACACTTTCTGCTGTTCTCGTGTCATTGACTCAGACATAGAGCTCTTTACTGCCACCTCTGGCTACTATGTGCATGTGCACCCCTCATGTGACAGTGATCTGCCTGTACTATGCTTCTCAGCAACATGTCAGCTTTGTAAAAACGAGCTGGGACCAGGTAGGAAGCTACAAGTAGGGGCTGTGAAGGTAAAGGGGGGGGCTGTTTGTGTACAGGGAGGGGCCAGAGCCTTGTGTGTACAGATTTGTGTATGTGGGGCTGCCATATATACAGGTGTGTGTGTGTGTGTGGGGGGGGGGGTTGGCTGACATATATATACAGGTGTCATATGCACAGGGGTGTGTGTGGGGGCTGACATATATACAGGTGTGAGGGGGGCTGACAAATATACAGGTGTGTGGGGGGGGCTGACATATATACAGGTGTGAGGGGGGTTGACATATTGACATATATGCAGGTGTGTGTGGGGGAGGGCTGACATATATACAGGTGTGTGTGTGTGTGGGGGCTGACATATATACAGGTGTGTGTGTGGGGGGCGCTGAAATATATACAGGTGTGTGTGGGGGGGGCGCTGAAATATATACAGGTGTGTGTGCGGGGCGGTGACATATATACAGGTGTGTGTGTGTGGGGGGGTGACATATATACAGGTGTGTGTGCGGGGCGGTGACATATATACAGGTGTGTGTGTGTGGGGGGGGGGGGTGACATATATACAGGTGTGTGTGTGGGGGCAGTGACATACAGTCAGGTCCATAAATATTGGGACATTGACACAATTCTAATCTTTTTTGGCTCGATACACCACCACAATGGATTTGAAATGAAACAAACAAGATGTGCTTTAACTGCAGACTTTCAGCTTTAATTTGAGGGTATTTACATCCAAATCAGGTGAACGATGTAGGAATTACAACAGTTTGTATATGTGTGTGTGTGTGGGGGGGGGGGGCTGACAAATATACAGGTGTAAGGGGGGCTGATATATATACAGGTGTGAGGGGGAGCTAACAAATATACAATTGTGGGGGGGGGGGGTGGTATATATACAGGTGTGAGGGGGGCTGATAAATGTATAGGTGTGTGTGGGGGGGCTAAGTACATACAAGTGAGGTGGACGATGTGCGGATTTGGTGGTATGGCCCGTGGGCAAGCCCTGGGGAATGTTAGTGGTCAGGCTTGGGGGGGGGGGGGCGGGCCTAAAGCTGTGTAAAGGGCACAAAAATTTTTGATGGCAGCCCTGGTCCTGTGAGTAGAGAGAGAGAGAGACAAAGAGGAGAGCGCCGCTGCAAATGGCACAGAGCTGGATTGACAAATGACTTTGGTAAGTGTTTAGGTAGGTGGAGGGGTTACATTTAACTTCTGGAGCATTTTTACATTAATACAGGGAATGATCACTAAAAACTGCCCTGAATTTAGATCCACTTCAAATAGAACTTTTACATTCCTATACAGCAGACATTTTACCCCACTCTAATGCCCCGTACACACAGTCGGATTTTCCGATGGACAATGTCCGATCGGAGCGTGTTGTCGGAAATTCCGACCGTGTGTGGGCTCCATCGGACATTTTCCATCGGATTTTCCGACACACAAAGTTGGACAGCAGGAGATAAAAATTTTCCGACAACAAAATTCGTTGTCGGAAATTCCGATCGTGTGTACACAAATCCGACGGACAAAGTGCCACGCATGCTCAGAATAAATAAAGAGATGAAAGCTATTGGCCACTGCCCCGTTTATAGTCCCGACGTACGTGTTTTACGTCACCGCGTTTAGAACGATCGGATTTTCCGACAACTTTGTGCGACCATGTGTAGACAAAACAAGTTTAAGCCAACATCCGTCGGAAAAAATCCTAGGATTTTGTTGTCGGAATGTCCGAACAAAGTCCGACCGTGTGTACGCCGTATAAAAGGAGGAAAATTCAAAAACAGTCCTTGCAAAACACATTGCTGCTTTATTTCTTCATAATTTTGTACTGGGAACAGTCAAGGATATTGAGAATAATGTGCTTTCCAAGCGAACACAAAATTATAGATAAAATCAATTTTTCTCCTGCATCGCCAGCCAGAATTGCCTTACTATAGACTAGGCTGCAACGTGTTAGTCTAATCATAGTAACAGGTTTCAGCTTGATAATATAGACCTCAGACTGACAACTCTTTTCTTCTTCCCTACTGTGACAATGGCAGCATATAAGAAAAGCCAACAATTTTATATTTTAATCCAATTTCCTTCATGTTACACAAATTGCCTTATTTAGGCGCTTTAGGCAAAATAACAGTTTGCCGTAAATGAAAGACTCAGCTGAATAGTTTGGCAGAACATCATTTCATGTTGATAAGAATGAGCCACATACAACAAAGTGCAAATGATTTTGTTAAATTTTTACATTGTATTTGATGGAAACATAATAAATAATTCAGGTTGGTGCTTAGCAACATATTACTGTGCCACAAGATAATATCGAAGTGTCTGTTCTGTCACCTGTTCACCACATCAGTGACAGGATATGAGACAGATAGACCATTTTGATCAATCTTACACAATCTTTCTCAACCAGGGTATTGTAGAGATTGCTAGGGGTTTCTTGAGCATTAGGTAAAGCAGATTGATCAACAGCCTAACAGTACTGGTCTAGTTCTGACATTAGCATCACTTGGCAAAGCCATCAGTGTGGGACCAGTGGAACCTCAACTTTTATCTCTTGAATACATATCCAATTGACATCAGTGAACTTTTTTTCATTGCCTGTAATGTGGTATTCTCACTGCTGATCACCAATGTAAGAGGAATTCTTTTTAATGATCCCCAATATAACAAGTGCATTCTTCTCACTAACACCAATGTAAGGAGCATTCTTCCTACTGACCACCAATGTAAGGAGCATTCTTCCCAATGGCCACCAATGCAAGAGACATTCTTCTCTCTGATCTCAAATTTAACAGGTGCGTTCTTCTCAATGATCCAGCGGGGGTCCACCCACACCGCCAAAAAAAAAAAAAATATTAAAAGCCAGCAGCTACAAATACTGCAGCTGCTGACTTTTAATACATGGCCACTTACCTGTCCCAGGGTCCAACGATGTCGGCAGGCGATGCCGAGAACCCGCTCGGTTCTCGGCAGCTGCCGCCGCCATCCTAGGTGAGGGAATCAGGAAGTGAAGCGTTGCGGCTTCACTTCCCGGTTCCCTACTGCGAATGCGCGAGTCGCGCTGCGCGTCCCAAGTGGTCCATGCTCTCTCCTGGGAGCTGTGTGTTCCCAGCAGACAGTGCAGTGGGGACGGGAAGAGGCATAGACTCCCATGGGAGTCTATGCCGGAAGTGGGTGCAAATACCTGTCTTAGACAGGTATCTGCACTCCCCTCCCCCCTGAAAGGTGCCAAATGTGACACCGGAGGGGGGGAGGGTTCCGAAAAGCGGAAGTTCCATTTTTGTGTGGAACTCCGCTTTAAAATAAGAGCTACATTCTTTCCACAAACGTAAGAGGCATTCTTCCCATGGCCAATGTATCAGAGTCTTCTCTCGCTGATCACCATTTTAGCGGGGTCCTTGTATCACCCATCGCCAAAGTGAAGAGTAATTTCTCTCACCTTCAATTAAAGAATGCCCTACCCTACTAAACAAGTATGTAGGAGAGCACTTCTCTGGACAATGTAAGAGACATTCTTCTTCCTGATCCCAAATGTAATAGCTGCATTCTACTCAATGATCCTTATTTGTAAGAGATGTATTCTTCCCACTGACCACAAACGTAAGAGGCATTCTTCCCATGGTTCCCCGATGTAACAGAGCCTTCTTCTCGCTGATCACCATTTTACCGGGGTCCTTGTACCACCCATCGCCAAAGTGAAGGGGAATTTCTCTCACCTTTAATGAAAGAATGCCCTGCTCCACTAAACAACAATGTAAGGGAGCACTTCTCTATTGACCACCAATGTAGGGAGCCTTACACTAACTACCAATGTTAGGTGACATTTGTCCAATGTTCCCAATGACCACCAATTTAAGGGACATTCTTCCTACTGACCACCAATGTAACAGGTGCATTCTGCCCAATGACCACAAAAGTAAGAGACATTCTTCCCCAGTGTAATAGGGCATCCTTCCCTCTGACCTTCTATCACCCATTGCCAATATAAAGGGGCATTTTTCTTACCATTAATAAAATGCCCTTCACCACTTAAAAAACAGCTAAGGAGACTTATACTGACCCTCAATGTAAGGTAGCATTTCTGCGCTAACTACCAATGTAAAATTACACTGCAATTTTCATTGCTTGTGATTCTTTTCTGATCATTATTTTTTCATTGTTATTGAAAACTATTATATAATATTCATGTTATATAAAGCAGAGGGTGTTACATGGTGATCAACCCTGGCTGTCAACTACTGTACACAAGGTAAGCCACATTATTTATAGATCACACTAATGTAACGTGGGCTGTAGATATAATAATTTTATTAGGCTTCCCTAAGACCCAAAGATAAATTAGACAGAATAGGGTCTTAGGCAAAGTGGCAGCTTTAGCCCCCTCCATGCCCTCCATTAATATTGATAATGATTGCAATATGCACAGAGAAGCCACCCCCTTTTGCATTGCCTGTACTGCCCCATCAGAGACCAACTGCCTGTGAGTTCATCTGCCCTTGAGAGGTGACAGGCAAGTGTACAGCTTTGTACAATTGTTCTATTACCCTGTTTGCTGCAGGAGCATGAAAATTATAGCTGGGCAGCCTGGACATCCACCTGGCCTAAGTATCATGCTTAGGTTGCTTTGTGGATAATCTAGCTCTGCTGACATTTGAAAAATTATTTCTAAGATTCCTCCAGGAAAAAAGGTTTATAATAGCTGATCTAAAGGAGAAGTACAGCCAAAGCTTTGGCTGTACAGTACTTACATAGTTACATTGTTACATAGGAGGTGAGGTTGAAAAAAAACACAAGTTCATCAAGTCCAACCTATGTGTGTGATTATATGTCAGTATTACATTGTATATCCCTGTATGTTGTGGTCATTCAGGTGCTTATCTAATAGTTTTTTGAAACTATCGATGCTCCCCGCTGAGACCACCGACTGTGGAAGGGAATTCCACATCCTTGCCACTCTTACAGTAAATAACCCTCTACGTAGTTTAAGATTAAACCTATTTTCTTCTAATTTTAATGAGTGGCCACGAGTCTTGTTAAACTCCCTTCCACAAAAAAGTTTTATCCCTATTGTGGGGTCACCAGCATGGTATTTGTAAATTGAAATCATATCCCCTTTCAAGCGTCTCTTCTCCAGAGAGAATAAGCTCAGTGCTTGCAACCTTTTCTCATAATAAATAAGATCCTCCAGACCATTTATTAGCTTTGTTGCCCTTCTTTGTACTCGCTCCATTTCCAGTATATCCTTCCTGAGGCCTGGAGCCCAGAATTGGACAGCATACTTTTGGCGTGGCCGGACCAGAGTCTTGTAGAGTGGGAGAATTATCGTTTTATCTCTGGAGTTGATCCCCTTTTTAATGCATGCCAATATTCTGTTTGCTTTGTTAGCACCAGCTTGCCATTGCATGCCATTGCTGAGCCTATCATCTACTAGGACTCCCAGGTCCTTTTTAAACCTAGATTCTCCCAGAGGTTCTCCCACCAGTGTATAGATTGCATTCATATTTTTGCCACCCAAATGCATTATTTTACATTTTTCTACATTAAACCTCATTTGCCATGTAATTGCCCACCCCATTAATTTGTTCAGATCTTTTTGCAAGGTTTCCACATCCTGCGGAGAAGTTATTATCCTGCTTAGCTTAGTATCGTCCGCAAATACAGAGATTGAACTGTTTACCCCATCCTTCAGGTCATTTATGAACAAATTAAACAGGATTGGTCCCAGCACAGAACCCTGGGGGACCCCACTGCCCACCCCTGACCGTTCCGAGTACTCCCCATTTATCACCACCCTCTGAACACGCCCTTGTAGCCAGTTTGCAATCCATGTACTCACCCTATGGTCCATGCCAACGGACCTTACTTTGTACAGTAAACGTTTATGGGGAACTGTGTCAAATGCTTTTGCAAAATCCAGATACACCACGTCTACGGGCCTACCTTTATCTAGATGGCAACTCACCTCCTCATAGAAGGTTAATAGATTGGTTTGGCAAGAACGATTCTTCATGAATCCATACTGATTACTGTTAATGATACCGTTCACATTACTAAAATCATGTATATAGTCCCTTATCATCCCCTCCAAGAGCTTGCATACTATTGATGTTCGGCTAACTGGTCTTTAAATTCTCAGGGATGTATTTTGGGCCTTTTTAAAATATTGATGCTACTTCTCCTGTGGATCACTTCTCTTTTAACTAATTGTTTAAAGACTGTGATAGGTGTGTGATAGTGTTCTAGTATGGTTGAATTTACAAATCGATTTAGAAAGAAAAAAATTGTTAGTTTGATATAAGATATGTGGAAGAATATCCACAAATACTACATTACTTGCTGCCCAGACCCCTACTCTCCTCACTCCTCTAAGGATGTAAAATTGCCACACATGGGTTCCAGAAGTTTAGGAGTGAATTGTAGAGGTAAATTTTTGAAAAATCCAAAAATTGTGTAAAATAAGCCAGGGGATCTACACATTTTTACCCTTGTGAAAAGGACTGGAAGGCAAGATCAGATGGATCACTGGCAGAATGCTTTTTGATATTCACTTATTTCTGTCAAGATATGACAAGTAGAAATCCTACAAATTGCACAAGACTATGAATTGTGTTTTTGATTTTCACTGCTGATTATTAAGAATGAACTCATTTTGCCATTGGCGAAAATTTGCCGAACCCTGACTGCTTAGGTGAAATAAAAAAAAACAAGAAACAGTCTATTATTTTCAAAATGTATTTAGTTGGGGTACATTTTTTGGGGGACGGGGTACATTTACAGTAGTTTAGTTTATTTCATAACATCTCCTGATTTTCCTAAAAATTTCAAGGAAATGAAAACTCTCCATTCTGCCCATCCCTACTACTGGTCATTTTGACATCACAAACATCACATGAATAGGGAACAATTCAACATATGAGAGACGGATAACGTTTTACAGAATGAAAGAAAATGAAAGAATCAGAGAGAATGAGATAAACACTTCCGATAAGTTGATTGTGGTTGGTGTTGGTGACTTCCATTATGTAAGTGTAAAAAGCTACCTATCAGAGGCAGTTGCCAATGCCAACAAAGTTCTCAGCAATGCCAGATGCTTTAATAAAAGTATAATGAGTCAAATGGCTAAGTGCTTAGTTAGATCCTTTGCTGGAGTGGTGGTGTCTGCAGTGTCGGAGAGACTTTGGGATGATTTACTAAAGGCAAATAGACTTTAGACAGTTGCTCCAGGGCTTAGTAAATGAGGTTAAGCTTCACTTTGCAAAGAATACCCAATGACGTGCAAGGAAAACTAAAAAAAAAATGCATTTTTGCAAGCACAAGATTGGATGATGGACGTCAGCAGAGCTTCTGCTCATTTAATAAGCTCTGGAGCAACTGCCCTTGCAGAGTGAAACTGCACATTATAAAGTGCACAGTCTATTTGCCTTTAGTAAATCAACCCCTTTGACTCTACAGCACCTGTTCCTGTCTGTTCCTTAACAGGAATCACCTACTGAAAAGATGTACTTTTTTTAAAAGAAATACAAAAATGAATGGAGGGTAAGCATTTGTTACTATCATTAAAGTGTAAGCCCACCCTAAAACTAAAATCCCTGCATCTACAGACATCCACATTCTAAGACTAACCTATCTAACCCTGTAAAGAAGAAATCAGTATACATACCTTTTCTGAAGCTGATCTGACCCAATCTCCAGCGGCGGAAGCTCTGCAGAGGACACGACCGACAACAGTTGGGAAATGAATGGGTATTGACATCTCCCATAGTCTTACTATGGGGCATCCATTGTCGGATGTGCCCTCTGCACCCACCTCCACAGCGAAGCCGTGGCTGACAGCTCAGCGTGGGATCGGTTGGATCGGCTGCAGAAAAGGTATGTATACTGATTTCTTCTTTACAGGGTTAGATAGGTTAGTGTTAGATCATGGATGTCTGTAGATGCAGGAATTTTAGTTTTAGGGTGGACTTCTACTTTAAGGTGGCCATACACAGCCCAGTCCTTGTTCAATTTGAACACAGGCTGCAAATAATTAGCTCATAATGCTTCCCCAAATGGCAAGTTCTGTTGACTAAAAAATCATGTGCAAGAGATATTGCTTTCCTTTGATGAAAAAGAGAGGAAGAAGTTAAACCCCATTCAAAATTACAGAGGTTTATTCACTAAATGCCCCTTTTTGTAAACTGAAAATTCTCTGCTTCTTTAGTAAATCAAACACTGTCACTAAAACACAAGTTCTTTTGATACTGGTATGATGATGATCAGTACAATTAGGTAACACTAATAACACCATGTCATTATTTTTCTTTACCCAAGAAAGTATGATTGATAGAAATCTGAGATAAATGTGTAATTAATAAGATAAAATGCATGTAACATGGATGTGTGTCATTTAAAAAAAATGTTCAGGTATATTGTCTGCCGCAAAACAGAGCACTAATGATCATCCAGATTACTGTGGCATTGTTGATACTTTTACATTTCTTCCATGGAGACCAAAATAACATTTTCATTTCCAAGACAACCTATATTTAGTTGTCATTGCTATATGCAATGCTGAAGCATCTTCTGTAGCAAGGCACTGTATTTAGACAGAAGCGTTTGAATATTTCTGATGCCAGTTACATTGTTTCTTACCAACATCTGGATGTATACATACACAATCATTGTCCTATTATTCCTCCTAAAAGTGAGCCCTTTGCTTCCCACATATGAGGTGTAGCCTAGAAAGAGAAAAGTCCTTTTGAAGGATATTTAAACCCATTATAATGTGATATATTGCAGCTTACCAGCAATAATTTCAGTGTTCTTGTAACTGTGCATAGAACTAATAGGTCAAACATGGTTTTCAGATCCACAATCCAGGGCTGGATTGTGGCCAGCGGGGGTAAAAATGCCCCAAGCCCAACATCAATGAGAATAAATATGGCCTTGGGGTTGGTGGTCAGTAGGAGGAGTAGTGCCCCATTATTGGTATTAGTAGGAGGAATAGTATCCCATCATTGGTATCAGTGGAAGCATAGCGCCCCATTGCTGGTGTCAGTGGGAGGAATAGTGCCCCAAGGGCTGAATAAAGGCTAGCAAAGGACCACATCTGGCCCTCGGGCCGCAGTTTGGAGACCCCTGCTCTATGTAATCGGAATGAGGAGAGAGCAAGGTTTTGCAGTTCAAATCAGGAGAGCAGCCTAGGGTAACAATACTGCTTCTCCATAAATACAGTGGTGTGACTGAACATATCTACCCTAGAAAAGGAAGTCCTAAAAAAGTGGAACCAAATCTACTATATCTAAAGACCAATAACTATCTATCTATCTATCTATCTATCTATCTATCTATCTATCTATCTATCTATCTATCTATCTATCTATCTATCTATCGTGAGGGAAATAAGTATTTGATCCCCTGTTGATTTTATACTTTTGCCCACTGACAAAGAAATGATCAGTCTATAATTTTAATGGTGAGTCAGAAAAACAACAAAAATATCCAGAAAAACGCATTTCAAAAAAGTTATAAATTTCATTGCATTTTAATGAGTGAAATAAGTATTTGATCCCTTATCAATCAACAAGAGTTCTGGCTCCCAGGTGTCTTCTATACAGGTAACGAGCTGAGATTAGGAGCACTCTCTTAAAGGACACCTGTCAGAGGCAATCAATCAATCAATCAGATTCCAATCTCTTCACCATGGCCAAGACCAAAGAGCTGTCCAAGGATGTCAGGGACAAGATTGCATTTTAATGAGTGAAATAATTATTTCACCCCTTTGCAAAACATGACTTAGAACTTGGTGGCAAAACCCTTGTTGGGTCTTGTCTTTGACAAGATACTCCTGTGTAGTTCTGGGCTGATTGCTCACTGTTCTCATGATCAATGAAACTCCACAAGGTGAGATCTTGCATGGAGCTCCAGACCAAGGGAGACTGACAGTTATTTTGTGTTTCTTCAACTTGCGAATAATCGTACCAACTGTTGTTACCGCTTGGCAATGGTTTTGTAGCCCATTCCAGCCTTGTGTAGGTCTACAATCTTGTCCCTTACATCCTTGGACAGCTCTTTGGTTTTGGCTATGGTGGAGAGATTGGAATCTGATTGATTGTTTCTGTGGACAGGTGCCCTTTAAGAGAGTGCTCCTAATCTCAGCTCATTACCTGTACAGAAGACACCTGGGAGCCAGAAATCTTGCTTATAGATAGGGTATCAAATACTTATTTCACTCATTAAAATGCAAATCAATTTATAATTTTTTTGAAATGCGTTTTTCTGGATATTTTTGCTGTTGTTCTGTCTCTCACTGTTAAAATAAACCTACGATTAAAATTATAGACTGATCATTTCTTTGTCAGTGGGCAAACGTACAAAATCAGCAGGGGATCAAATACTTTTCCCCCCTCACTGTATCTATCTATCTAGCTATCTGTCTATCTTCCACTCTTAGGCAAGGACAGGCACCACCACAATTATAAACTCATAAGGCAGGCCTTTCTTCTTGCGTGGTCCCAGGCCTGGTCCCTGGTTAGTGTCTTGCACTGTGACTGAGCACTGCCTTGCAGTAGCTGGGTCATCCAGGTGGGTGCATTAAGGATCTTATCTCACCACTCCACTAGCAGAACCCACTGTCACCTGGCCACCATCCAGTTTGGTCCCGAACTAGTTCCTCAAATACATACAGGCTTATCATGGCCTACTGATGCCCAGTTTCCAAACACTGTGTGAAACAAGGATAGGGCAGTTTATGGCGGAATGCTTCTTTGCTAAAGTTCCACTTTTTTTTTGCTGAAGTTCAAACTATTGGAAATTTAGTTCCACATACTGGCATTTGCAACAATCTCACATAACACTGTAAAGTTGTGTTTCCTCAACTAGACAACAGAGGGTGCTGCATTGCTATAAATTCCTTCCTTATGAGTAAAACAATCCTCTCTGTATTGGCTGTTGAAGTCCAGAATAAAGTCCTTAATGGTGTTTCCAGTCCATAGCAGGAAAGGCCCACAAAGGGAAAAAGTCCAGTCCAGAGAAAACGCACATATTCCCTCTACAAGGCTGATTCAATCCTATGAATGTTGCAGATCAATGACTTGCCCATCCGGGGCCTACTCAAAACTGCAAGCTGCACATGATGTTGCACCTTCTCTCTCCCGTGCAGGACTGGACTCACATGGCATAGCACATGATCATGGCCATGCCAAAACAGCCACCCAAATCTTATGGGATTTCAGTGCCCAAAAGTAGGCACTAGCTTTTCTAAGATGGCCATTGGCCAGTAACACCCTCTTCTAATGAAGAAAGGAAGACCCCTAGCAGCCAAACTGCGTCTCATCCACAGTAATGGGGAAAAGCAGTAGATGAAAACCCCTGTTTCCTACCTAATGCCTCCTACATCTCCACCTCTCATTCCCTCCACAACTCTATCTCTTTCCCTCTAACATCCCTCTCAGTTCCTCTGTTTTCATTTCTCTCCCATATCACTTTTGCACTGTACCTTGCTTTTACACCTTCTCTTTTTTTCATCTGTATTGCATTGTGCTTTTTTTCATCTGTATTGCATTGTGCTTTACGTTTCTGGCAACGCTTGGTCGTGTGATCTATAATTGCAACGTTGTGTAGTTGTGGTGTCTCCGGAGAATTTGAACTCCATTGTTGTACATGCTATCAATCTCTGTCCCTGGTAAAGTCTCCAATAAAGAGCTATTTTCAGCAGTAATCGGGTTTTCCCCTGCCCTGTTTGATCAGAATCAACTCAATAAACATTTTAGTGCTTTTTCACTCACTAAAAACACCAATTGATTCCAATTCATCACAACTGGCAAAAAGAACTAAATTGGAATTGTCATCATAAGCAATTCAATTCCATCTCTCATTTTAAGGAAACATTTAAATGAAATTCAGTTTGGTTCCAAAAGAAGCCCTGGGACTTGTGGTGTCAAACAACCCCAACAGGTTTAATAATAATGGTAGAGCTACATCTGTCAATAAGGTCAGCCATTTACCAGACAAAAAAAGATATCAAATTCTCCAGGTTTGGTAGTGGGCATGGAGATCATAACAGCCTTATCTTGGGTTGTAAAGCCTAAAGGAAGCAGCCAGACAAATTATTACATTAAAGGAAGAATTAATGCACATCTGCACTTTGACTAGGAGGGCCTAAGTAGCCAATCACCTGGCTCTGTGTAAAGTTTAAAAGTCTCAGAAATCCAAAACTTACATAGGAGCTTCTAGGTAGTAGTTTTTAGTAGTACCTGGTATTTTCAGGAATATGCCTCATGTCATGGGACAGCACTGAGCCAAACAGGAGATTTACGGGGGGTACTCCATAGCCCTGTGTACATAACACCTCCAGCAAATCACTCAGGACTTTTTTCACTTTTGGCTGATGGGTGGTTACTGAGTGAAATTAAGGTAAGTATCAGCTGCCGTGGAGGGCTTAAAGGTAAAGCTTGTTTGGCTGTACTTCTCCTATGGATCACAGGAGTGCAGTTTGTTTTGCACTCCTGTGACCCGTTTTCAGCAGAGAGTGGGCTGATGTCCACTCTTTGTTGACATCACGGATGTTAGTCCAGGCACGTGTCATCATGACAATAAAGTCGGGATCTGCCAGGTGCCTGGACCGACACCCGGCTCAGCCTCTCAGCGAGCCACTGAGAGACTGAGCTGGCAGCCCCTGCACCCTCCACAGCCCAGCGCTCCAGTAAGCGAGGAGGCGGCAGAGCAGGGAGCTGTGACTGACAGTCCACAGTCCTCTGCTCATGGAGCCCTGAAAACCGAGTGAACGGTGGTGTTTAACAATGTAATATGATTTTGATCAGCGGTAAAGCTGTAAAAATACAGAAGTTTCCACTACTGACTTTTCTTTCTGAAAATGCCAGCTCCATGGCTCTGTTGTTCCAATATTTATATCCTCCTTAAACTTTTCTGATGTGCATACAGGCTTAAAAAGCATTCAGACCCACAGGTCAGCATTACAGCCAGGTAAAGAGCATTTTTAGAAGGTTACCAATGATATCTCCCGCATATCTATCATGAAATAATGAATTTAACACCTTGACCGCAATTATACAAGTAGTTCTGTTGGATGAGCTCCAGAACATGGACACATGCTGCTTCACCTCAAACAGGTGCTGGTGCAGGTGGGCAGCTCACACTCAGCTCTTCAGGCATGCTCTCTTCCTTCCCTCAGGCTCTGAGCTGCACTGCCTGGAAAAGATGGAGGTGGGTGGAGCCAAAATTGACCAGGCGCAAAGGAGGAAGAAGTCCCTCCTCCGCTCTGAATGCTGGGGCCTCGCCTTGGCCTCATGACGTGACGTCACTGTTTTCCATAGGTGTGCACAGCTTATTGCATTAGGGTGTGCACCCCAAAGCTTAAACACACGTGTGTGAGTGTGTGTGTGTGTGTGTATTTATATATATATATATATATATATATATATATATATATATATATATACACACACACACTGTATATGCACACACACTCTAAGGGCACATTCGCACTAGGAACTGCATGTGAATCATATAGGAACGCTGTGTGGTTCCTGTGAGATTCACATGCAGTTCTCTGCAGTGTGATTTCAGCCCCATTCATTTTGAATGGTCTGAAACAACACTGCACTACTTTTTAAAACGCACATCAACTGCGGGCAAATGCATTGTATTAACTGACCCCTGCAGCAGATCGCAATGGGCAGTGCAATTGGAATCCCTTGTGGGAAGCCGCACGGGAACGCAGCTCCCCTGCACCCCATTCCAGTGTGATTATATTTATTTATAAATAAATATAAACAGACATTTTAAAATGTATTAAAACTTGGAGAGTGTCAGTAGAGCAGATGTTGGTGTCAGTAGGACAGTGGACTGTGTCAGTAGGGTAGTGGATGGTGTCAGTAGAGTAGTGGATGGTGTCGGTAGAGCAGTGGACGGTGTCAGTAGAGCAGTGGACGTAGTCAGCAGGGCAGAGGACGGTGTCAGTGGGGCAGTGGATGGTGTCAGTAGATTTTTTTTTTTTAAACAATTCTATTTTTTCTTTTTTTCTTTTAACAGCCTTGTTTGGGGGGCTTTGGTGAAATATCAGGGTTCTAAACAGACCCCTAATATCTCACTTTGGAGACAGAGAAAAGGACTGAGGAGAGAGATTCCCGAGTCTCTTTCTCTGTAGTCTCAGCTGCACTGCACAGTGAATAAATGGGAAATGCTCTGTGCTGAGCAGCTTTCCATTCATTCACAAACTGACTTCACTTAAATCCCCTTTCTTCCCCATTCTTCACCACGTCTAGATGCCTAAATTGCATTTGGTTGCTGCCATGTGATTGGCTGATTAGCAATTTGGGTCTACAGCCTTTTGATTGATGGATTTAGCCACCACCACTGTAGGCACTGGGCAGTCTGAGCCAGAACTGGATCACCGGCCCTGAGACATCATATTCATTATCTCAGCTGCCTCCAGTGATCCCATCTCTGCAGGGGCAGGCTTCCTGGCTTGATGCAAACATTGATAGAAGTGCAAAGACTATTGATGGGCCCAAGAACATCTGCCGACCTCTAGGCATTTGCCTAAGTCTCCTTGAGAATAACACGGCTCTGTTTAGGGAAGGCAGGGGGAAATTTGCTTCCAGGGGCAGTACAAACTGTATACGTTGGGAGGGTGGACATGAGTAGGAATATCTCACATTAAATTTCAATAGGAGCAGGCTCTGTAGTCAGTGAAATCTGCTGGGCATTATATAGCTATCTGCTCTCTGTATAGACCTGTCATCGCTGCATCAACTTCCCTTGTGGTTCTAAGATGAAGAGCGCTGAAAAGGAAGGTAATGCTCAAAAATGCAAAATTGTGAAATGCGTTGTGAATAATTGTTAAAGAGAGCAAAATGATAATGATTATTTGTGACAATTGCATGGTTTTTTTTTAGGTGAGGTTAGGTAAGCCCACATCATTTTTGTAGAACATCTTGTTTAACTTATGGATTACTTCCTCCATTACAGTTGAGTCCATTACAATTCTCCTTTTAGACATATATACATGTTATAAGGTTTATAGCAATTATTCATGTTCTTTTGGAACACTGAACTTTGACCATTGGCACCATTCACAGCAGCACACTTTGTGTGCGGGGCTTCCTCACCTTGCACACTGGGGTACCTCTTCCCGTATACATGCTGATTAATGCCCAGGACCAGGCGGCCACGTTCATGTGAAAGTCAAAATTATGGCAGAACCCCGGGTTAGAGATGAGACGTATATGGTGTGCAGTAGTGTGATGTAGAGTCCTTCTGTAAAGCGTACTGTCCCCTGTTACTACACACCTTCCTCGATTTATGTTGCATTTAGGAGGGACACTGCTGTGCCTACGCCCTCTCCACCAGTCCACCGTAACTCTGCCACCTCACTCCCAGAATGGGGTACCGCTGTACACTTAATTAACTCTCATGCATGCCCTTAATTAACTCTCTCTGCTCTCACATACCATACGGCAAGGTATTGTATATGGGGTCTCTGTACTGTGGGTTTGGTCCTGCTTACTTTGGGGAGCTGACCACTAGGGAGGGAGCCAGACCACTGAGCACCTCGCTACCAGAGGACCTGTCACCTACACCAGGTACCATGCTTCATGACTGGCAGCTATACATACCCAGCAGTTCATGGTTACCTGTGGCACCTGCTCTCCTGCTGAGTTAACTCTCTGTATTAGACTTGCTTCATTACTCCAAGTATGCTTTACAGGCCCTGTTCCTTTCATATGCCCTGTACCACCATGCACCCCTTTGACTTCAGACCAGACTTGCAACGGTTAACAAAGTTTTACTGAAACACTTGGGAACATTACAACATATAGTGCAACAAAGTCCTCATGACAAACTGGCTGCCCAGGCATTCCTGTAAAGGTGTGAGTCCATAATCGGTAGTTTCCATTGCTGGTGAATTTCCTTCGGGTGGCAGATGAAGGCTACATCCTTCCAGGTGACACGGACCCTCCTGCTCCCATGCAGCCCCGTTCAAAACCTTCTCTGGAGCCCAGCCTCCCCTCTATTAACATATGGACCAGGAAGGATGGCAGGACCCAAAAAGCCCAGGAAACCTGTAACCCAAAAGCTTAACCTTTCCCTAACCTAGGCAGTCTGTCTACTTGCTAATACAAAACATTTCCCTCATAGGCACCTGTCCAGCCCCTTTACGTAGTCCACATAAATCTGTCCCGACTCCCTACCATGAAAGGGCCTTGTTTGTTCACAGGCCAAATGTTCCCAGTCTCCTGCTCACATATTTTGGTATACTCTCCCTTCCAATGCAATAAGTCTATCCAGCTGTCTCTCTGCTTCTTCATTTGTTATTCCCCCTGTACAGCATCACATGACAGCTTATGTATGATATTAGATCTTTATTCTTTCAAATAAAATGCAAAATTCTGATATGAGATTACATTTAATCACCTAATATTACTTTTTCCTTACTTTGTGGAAACATTTTACTTCTGTAAGATGCAATATTATTAAATGCTTTATGGGAGACTATGAACAGGCTTTTGAGATTTATTTTTAATGAATATCCTCAGAATCCTGTGTGATAATTGTGAGGTCTTGTGAACCCCAAATTGTGTGCTTTGTATGGTCAGTTTACAATAAGGAAGACATGTGACTGGCAAGATCAACCAGGCACTTCAGAGGGAAGAAGTACATTAAAATGATAGAGACGATGATTTATAAAATACACATATATGAACAGGAACATAAAAAAAAAAAAAACATTTAGGGTAACCTACACTTTAATTTTTATGCACACGTTTACCATATCTACATATGTTACCAAAAATTGGGCTGAAAAATATAGTTAGTAATTATCCCTGCCATTGCTAATAAAACCTCTCTGTGACTATGCTGCTTATTCTAGTCAAGTAACCAAAAAAAAATTCCTCCATGCTTCAAGCATCTGCAACTGCAAATCCTTCAGTTGACAAATACCCCTTGGAATTATACAAATAGACTAGATTTGCTGTAAAACACACATGCAGATGCTGAAAATGCTATTTTCCTGGCTCTTCTCCCCCCCCTAACCTCCTCACCACTCTTACCCATTCGGCACATCTTTTAAAATACCTTTTGGAGAATTCCACTTTTGTAAAAAAAATATAAATAAAATAATAAAACACAACCCCCCCCCCCAGGGTTATCAATGTACACTGCAAGTATTGTAACAAACATTGTAGCAGATTCCTACCTGTTTGTGTGATGAAATAGTTCTTTGTGTGACCATTTCCTGTGCATACTGATTCTCAGGTGGAGTGACTGGTTCATTGTAATAAGCTGATGTAGACTCAGTGTTCCGATGAGAAAAGCTGCAGTGTCTGCATTCCTTTAGACGTATTTAATCCATAGGAAGTGTCCCACTAAAAATGACATTTAAATTGCAGAAGATGACTAATTCTGACTTGTATCTTAGTGCAGAATTTCACACAAGCAGGAAATTACATTTTTGGAGTCATTCTGTACATTATCGCCACCAGGTTGCCATATAGCATTGAATTTTACAGGAAATTACAGTGTTGCACGTTGAAAATGAAAGGTCATATACGGTGCAAAAAAAAGTATTGCAGCGACCGCCATTTTATTCTCTAGGGTGTTAGAAAAAAACCCATATATAATGTTTGGGGGTTCTAAGTCATTTTCTACCAAAAAAACCTGTTTTAAACATGTAAACACCTAAAATCTAAAACGAGGCTGGTCCTTAAGTGGTTAATAACATTAAATTGCAATATAGTTTGTGTAGCAATTGTATATGCTAGATTATTTTTTTATTTGGTATATTTTTTATAAATGTGGAATTACCCTTTAAGTAGGATTTTTCTTTCTTATGGCAGTAATTAGTTAGCAGTAAGTGGGGAGAGAAGAGCCGCCCGGTGTTCAGCTTTAAATCAGACAAATTTTAATTTTTAATAAGGGTTCCTTTAAGCATTCCTCAGCTTGTGTAATCATTCTAGTCACACCATTTCTGTAATCAAGGATTGTTAAAAGTTCTTGTTTCCAATAACTCTTCTCTATAGTTTCTTCCAAATTAAACAACAGTTGCGGTGATTGCCCATTAGTGATATGTCTCTTCTAGTTAATCTTCTTTGTTTTAAGCTGCATTGTAAATTTCAGCGTTATAAATCCAGCCCTGCATTTGCATCTGTGGATTCTCAGGTGTATTTGCGACGTAGTTAATATTTCGGACTGTTGACAGAACGCAGTACATTATCTTGCCAGGATTAATAAATCAGAATTTAGAAAGTATAAACCTTTCAAGGGAGAAGATAGCAAAAAATGAGAGTAATAAAGGTTTGCAAAGTAAAGTAAAAAAAAAGAAAAGAGAAAAGATCATTACTTTCATAAATTAGTTAAAGAGAAGCTGAAGTGAGAGCTCAGCACTGCTTTTAGGGAATAGGACACAATTCTAGATGAGTGCAGCACCTTTAGCCCTCTTATGGCTCATTTACACTTATGGCCCTCGGTGGGTGCTAAAAAAAAGGCACTTAAAGCGGAGTTCCACCCAATTTTGAGAGGTGGTCTTAAACGAAAGACCACCTCTCCACCCCTCGTTTTTTGGATATTTAAAAACATTTTTTTACTTTATGACTTACCTTTTTTGGAAGTACTAAGAGTACCGATCCAGCCGGGCCACGGCCGAGGAAGTCACATCCTCTTCTGCGGCGAGTCCCCCATTGTCTTCTGGGACATGTGTGTCCCCCAGAAGACAAGCTGGCAATTCACAAACCACATCGGCACTCGCACATGTGCATTCGGAAACTGGCAGTAGAGCCTTGCGGCTTTCCCTTAGTTGGAATGGAGGCGCCTGCACCCGATCCGATGGATGAATCGGCTTCATCGGGGGGCCGACATCGCGGGCTCCCTGGACAGGTAAGTGTCCTTATTAAAAATAAGCAGCTACAGTGTTTGCAGCTGCTGACTTAAAAAAAAAAAAAGGCTGGCACACCGCTTTAAGAAGTGTTTAGTGCCCCAAGGCTGCCATCCCTTAAGATGCAAAGTCAAATGGAAAGGGTTGTATTCATGCCACCACTGCAATGCTTTGTTTTGTGGGCATGGCAAAAAATGACACCCTGTCAGTGGGCAGTGCGACTTTGCAACTGTGTGCCATGAATGCAGTTGTGGCAAAGTGGTGCAGCACTTTTACAGGGTTAAAGCAGGCAGTGAAGAAGCATTGCATCCTCTCTTTACTGCCTGTCAAACACCTCTGAAAGGCGATCTTTTGTAGTGAGTCGGCAAAGGCTGCTGCTAGTGTAAACCTAGCCTTACCCAGATCCCGGGGTGCTCCAATGTGCACATATTAACTTTCTCCTTGTGCTTGCTATTCTATAGCAGTGCTTTAATCAATAGGATTAACCACTGGTTAAACCTATTGATAAAGGCACTACCGTAGAATAGTAACTTGACCTCTGGAAGATTCACCCCCCTTCCTGACCAGGCCATTTTTTGCGATAAGGCACTGCATTACTATAACTGACAATTGCGCAGTCATGTGATGATGCATGATGATGTATGTCCTTTTCCCACAAATAGAGCTTTCTTTTGGTGGTATTTGCAACGAAACGATCCAACGCTCAATGGGTTAATGGGGAGAACAGTCAAACAAATGGCAGCAGAACGTGAATATAAACAGTTTATTCAATGGAGTCCATATAGATCAATCCAGTTGTCAATGCAAGGGGAAGTGGGGAGAGATGAGAAGTTAATGTAAAAGGCTTACAGTGTCACTGGAGATCCTCAAAGCAATGGGGGCTGATGGCATCCAAGGATGGGGAGAACCCTAGCAGCAGGGGAGGCGCCAATGTCCCTGCTGTGCTCAGCTGAATGAAGGACGCGCTCCCCAGCATGTGAAGGGCAGCTAGGCATGCTGGTGATGGAGGGACAGGCAGCGGTCAGCAGGAAGGTGGAAATTCAAATACCGTGCTTCTCATGTCAGGAAGCCAAGCTGGCTGTCGTGCCAACAGGAGATGGGATGGTGCTGCGGTCCATGGGTGGATCCGAGCCTCTCTCTCTAGGTAGAACCAGACAGGCATGTGGCTGCTCACTGCTGGGAGGAAGTGCCCTGGGGAGATGTGAAAACCCGAGAGGATGGAACCAGAGCTGGGCTGGCTGGCATGGATAGCGGTCAGCACTGGTGGAAGCTGTGGTGACCGGATCTGTTCTGGGACCAGCGTGAACCGCAAGCTTCTGGTTGCTGTGACGACGCGTTTCGTGCACATGCGCTTTTTCAAAGTCACAACCAGGAAGTTTAAATACACTGTGTAAGGGCGGGGAGTGAGCAGAGCCATGGGCTAGGACAATTTAATAAAAAGCGTTAACTCCTCGTTGCTCAGAAGGGAATCACTAAAAACATACATGATTATACAGATACAATTGATACAAAAAATAATAAATAATAAAAACAGTAAGCCCTAACTGAAATATTTTTCCTTGGTATTATGCATGTACGTGATAAGCATAATGGATGGCAATAAAAAAAAAGTACAATATTAAGTTGTAATTAAAATTAAACCTCAATAATTGAATATTAAAAATTGAAATTTAATCACAATTTTAAAAAATAAATGAAAATCTATGTGTATATGTATATACAAATAGAAATATACATGGTGTCCACTATCGATTAAAAATGGAAATGTATGTATGGATAAAGATTAAAAAATTAAAAATAAAAATTAAAAATTAAAAAAAAGAAACATAAATAAATGGCGGAAAAGGAACAATGAAAAAAATATATATATACATAAAATAAATATTGAAAACATGGAAAAAAGAGAAATCAAAAATGAGCAATGAGTAATGCATAGTATGCTGTGTTCATACATTGCACTACATAATACACATACAAAATAAATCACCAAATATGTATACGAACAACCATAACTAAATACTGCGGACCCTAAACTCAAGTGGGGGGAAGGGCAAAGGAACTGGGTGAACAAAAAGGGGAAAAAACAACAGGGAGGAAGAGGGGGTGGAGGGGTGGGAAAGAGAAGAGGGAAAGGCTGAAGGAAATGATAAAGGAAGGGAAAGGAGGGGGGTTTAAGGGGAGGAAGGGGGTGGAGCGGGAGGGGTGGAAAGAGGAAAAGGGGGGGAAGAAAGAGAAGGGGGGCGGGGATGTGGGAGGAAGAGAAGGGGGGGAAGAAAGGTGTTGGAGGGAAAAGAAAGGGAGGGGGGGCAAGGGGGGGTTATTAAGGGGAGGGAGAAAGGGGAAAGGGGGGTGAATAAATGGGAGGGGGCACTAAAAAAGGAACTAGACAAAACTGCATGTCTGCACGTTTATAATTCCTCGTTTAAACCTTTGGGAGGGGGGGGGGTGGAGAGAAAATCGAACATATAGATCCAAAAAACTTCCCTTTTACATAATAGGGAAAATTTTCATTTGCAGTCAAGGTCCCTTTGGGGATGGTCTCTAAGGCCATTCCGGCGGTCTTTCGTCTGACTTTTGACGGACTTCCGCCGAACTTTTGAACAAACGGACTTGCCTACACACGGTCACACCAAAGTCCGACTAATTCGTACATGATGACGTACGACCGGACTAAAATAAGGGAGTTGATAGCCAGTAGCCAATAGCTGCCCTAGCGTTGGTTTTCGTCCGTCGGACTAGGCATACAGAATTTTCGACCGGACTCGAGTCCGTCTGAAAGATTTGAAGCATGTTTCAAATCTAAAGTCAATCAGATTTTCGACTGGAAAAGTCCACTGAAGGTCCGATAAAGCCCACACACGATCGGATTGTCCGCTGGACCAGTCCGGTCAAAAAGTCTGCTCGTAAGTACGCTGCATAAGACAAAAACTTCCAAGCATTTGATGTCATGCATGCGATGAAAATGCCTTAGAACGCTATGTTCATCGCATCCTTTCTTGATGAACCTGCGGTGATCACCAATTCTTGCGCTTAGAGCACGTATGGTGCGACCAACGTACACAAGGCCGCAGGGACACCGTAAGACATATATGACGAAGTCTGTAGAGCATGTGATGAATTGTTTAATTGTGAAAGATTTACCTTTGTTGGTGGTAATTCTATTACTGCCACGAGTGATAAATTGACATCCTCTTTTTTACACTGGAAAATGCCTGTCCTGTTGTCAAAATACGCTCTGCTGTCTAGGGGGGATCTGGTGGACTTAACTTGAACTTAAACTGTTTATATTCAGGTTCTGCTGCAATTTGTTTGACTGTTCTCCCCATTAACCCATTGTGTTGGATCATTTCGTTGTGTATTGTCTTATCCATATCCTCCAGCTATGGTTGGTGTCAAGCTGCACTGGCTTGTGAGTAGCCATTTGGCCGTTCTTTTTTATACATCTAATAAAGTTTTTTGGATACTGCACTTAGATTGGCGCACCTTTTTATCTTATATTGTCTTCCAGAGTTCTCGCTTCTACTCTATAGGGAGGTGCCGCTGGTGCTTAGTATCACTTTCATCTTGAACTTTTTATGTTGGGACTTCAGCTTTGCAGCGTATATATTAGACATTTATATCTCTTTTTCATATACGCTAATATTACGGTTTCATACCGTGCTCCTGGGCAGTATTATCATTTCATACATATTTATATTTGTTTTGGTCTTTTCATGTTTGGCTATTTGCGCCATTTCTCCCTTGCTGTTAACTGTGTACTTAGCTAGTGATTTTGTGTACTGTGGGGGAGGTGCTTTTACTAAGGGAAGGCTTAGATCCACGTCCCTGCTTTGCAGGAACACAGGATCAATGCCTTCCCTACTGGACAGGTGTTCTGCCTGTGTACTGAACAATCTGTGGGTGGCGGCGGACATTGAATCCGCGGTACCTTGCCGCTGGGCTCCTGCTGCGGGAGTGTAATAATCGAGTTATTTCTGTATTAATAACTATATTTCAATAATTCATATTGATGAGAAAAGTTCCAAGAAAAATCTGTTAAGTTCTCGTGTAAAACCTCCAAAATTGATTTAATGATCAATTAGCAAAATGTTACAAAAACAATGTCAAAATGTAGAATACAAAAATAGATTATTCTTAAAATGAAGTTTAAATCAGATATGTCTGTGTGTATGTCTTGAGATCTGTGTGTGTGTGTGTGTGTGTGAAGCTGCAATGCATCTGTCCCTCTTCCCACAGCCTGACTGTACTCCTACAATTAACTCCCACCTTTTTCCATAGAGGCTGGCTTAAAAAAGGTTCATTTTACTTATAGTCCCACAGAAAAGACCGCGAAATTTGAATTACTCCTTCCAACATTCCTAAGGGCGGGGCTATGAACGAAGTGAGAAAAGCTATCTTTTAAGAATCATTTAACTTACAATATATACATTTCCTTTAAACATATAAAATCCTACATATCAGTATACATATATGTAAAATGCAGTGTTCTTATTAATACCCTAATCAAGAAATATAATAGTGTAAAGAAACAGCTTATATTCTTAACATAATGAAACTTTGTGTCTTTGGAAAGACTGTAATCTAATCTTCTTACGATGGGGGAGGTGAAATGGTCTACACTAAATTGTATCCATATGTGAGACGAATCTCTCCCAAGCAATGCATACAAAGCCTATACCAGCATAAACTTTCATGAGTTATAAAAACCTATATAACTTCACCTTTTCCATACATAGAAGATATATATATATTTATATATATATATTTATATATATAATTCAATTATCACAAGAACTCAACCATTCATAAATTCTGATATTCTAACATTTCCCTCTCAAAATGATTGATTTAAATTAATCTTTATCATTTTAAATAAAATCATTAAATAAATCTGAATCTAACTCTAAATTCATTTATACCTCAAAACGCATCACATCCGTATTCATTCATGCCCAAAGATCTTAAGATAATTGACTCAAATATATATTTTCAAATGTGATTCTATATAAGGAAAAGTGAATTCATAACCCTTCATCTTCATATACCATAAAAAATATTTTCACAATTATTATTTTCTTTTTCTTTTACCAAATAAATCAATCCCCTTAATTTCATGATCCATAAATGTAACATTGTTGTACAATACTTTGAAATATAGATATCACTTCAGAAATTTGTTTCATATTTTCCCTCCAAATTGTGTTTAACATAAATCTATAATCCATAAAACCTTTCTAATAACCTTGTCAAAATTAAAACATAAAATATGTTCTTAACTTCAATTTGTTCATATAAGTGAGATGATTTCAAAGCTAAATACATATTACAATGTAAAGTTAATCCTATCTTGTTTATGTACCTTTAAGAAAAATGTACTCTGTCTTAATTAACACCAGATGTTCCCTCTAACTAGAATGACTCTATTGTAAGGATGTTTAACCCTTTCAACTCTGAAAATACACTATATATGAGTGTAAAAATGATGTGTAAAAAAATATCTCATCTTGATATAATAAACATGTCCTGTCACATAAAAATGATATATAAAAACTGCAATATATCTGATGGATAAATGATTTCATCAGTAGTCAAAAAAAAACTAAAAAGTCCATTGTTTTTAAAATGTCCTCTCTTATCAGAGGTTCTCGAGAATTTTTCTTCTTCTTCTTCTTCCTGCACTCTGTAAAATTGGAAAAACTTTATTGAACATTAAAATGACAACAATAATTATAACGAATGGATCTCTTCTGTCAATTCTTCTCCCAGAACTGATATTCTTAAACTTCAAGATTTTGTTCCCATCTGGAAGGTCTAGAAATATTAAATTTCTTTCTTTTGGTAACTTACAAGTCAGATCCTAAAAAAGAATGCAGTATCATTATTGAGAATTTAAATACATGCAAAATATACCTTCATTTACTTATTCATTTTACATACCAAAATTCTAATATTTTATTATGACATACAAACCATATTTTAATAATAACATTTCTAATTACCTTACTTTGCTCTATTTTTCTTAAAATTACCTATACTCTAATTTATTATTCTGTTTATTTAAACGACAGGACGCAATTTCTCTTTTTTCAGTCATAATATAAAATCTTGTTTTCATAAACTAAATAAAGATTTTAAATTACCCCAGAAGACAAAAGCGAATTATATATTCATTCACTTCTCCTCTATAATATTTCAGAGTAATGCGTGCTGTACTGTACTTCTAACATTTTCAATTCAGCATTTTCTGTAGAATTTTTGCTGAATAGTATAACCATTCTTTGGGTAACACCTAGAAAGACCTGTTGAACAATTCTTAATATTATTAACAAATCCTGTCTCAAAGCATCTCTCAGCACTTGTTCTAACAATCCAATTTATAGGCTTTCTGAATAAATTTAGCTGAGAATGTTCTGTTATCACATCTACCTCTATGGGTTTAGATTTTAAAGTTTTAAAAAATGGGCAATATTTGTCATATAATTCTCCTGAATGAATTCTCTTAAAAAGAATTTTTAATGACAGATCAGGTGTCCGTAATATGATCATCCTAGATCTCACAATCTT
This sequence comes from Lithobates septentrionalis, assembly GCA_037952835.1. Classification (NCBI taxonomy): domain Eukaryota; kingdom Metazoa; phylum Chordata; class Amphibia; order Anura; family Ranidae; genus Lithobates; species Lithobates septentrionalis. Next base: position 54,296 of record JBBDGP010001218.1, read on the forward strand.
TTCTGTTACTTTGACTACAAAATAAACACTTAACAATTGCTTCATATTTGTGTCAAAAGTCTTTTCCATATTTGTCAAACCTCTGGAGAAAAAACCTATTATTTTCGGTTCACCATCTTTTACCTGAAATAAAATTACTGAGATGGAATTCTCAGATACCTTAGTAGACAATAAAACAGGCATAGACATTCCAATTTCGATTGTATGCAATGAAACAGCATTCTGCAAATCTTTTTTCAACATTTCAAAAACATCTGTATGGGTTTGAGACCATTCATCAAACACAACATCTTTTTGTTTCAGGAAATCAAATAATGGTTTAACTTTATCATCATATTCCTGTAAAAACTCTTTGCAAGAATTTAACTCACTCAAAAATTGATATAATGCCTTGTAAGATGTTGGAACTGGAATAGCAGAAATGTTTCTAACTTTTTCCTGTGATAACATTCTCTGTCCATGACTAATTTGCATATGAAGAAAGTTAACTTTATCTTTCATTAACTGAACTGACTCTGTGTTCAATTTCAATCCTGCTGTTTGTAACAGAGTAAATAACTCTGTCAACAGAGTGACATGTTCCTCTGTATTTTGGGTAGACAGCAAAATTTTGTCCACATGTTGGAAAATACATTTTGGTCTAGAAAATTTTGATAAAACTTTCTCCAAGCACTCGTGCACTATTCCGTCACTGATTTCCATTTCTGGAATTATTCTAGTGAAGGCATAAGTTTCTTTATTGAAACTGAAGGCAAGTTTATAATGACAGCTGTTTGTTACTGGTACTGAAAAATGACTATTGGAAATTTCCAGTACTGAAAATACTTTGGCCTTGGCATCCATTTGTGACATTAAATTTAAATTAGGAACAATAGGTTTGTTATTTGTAATGCATTTATTCAGTGATCTTAAATCAACTGATAAAGAATACGAATCATCAGCATTCTTGATAGGCCAAATACAATTATTTACCACTGATTGTGCCTTCTTTAATATTCCTTGTTGTAAAAATGATTGTACAATGTCAGAAACTGGACCTATTGATTCTTGTGGCAACTTATTTTGAATTAGGGGTTCAGGGTCTCGTCCCTCAATTTCTATCTCAATATCTTTAAACAAACCTGTATCCATTTTGTTCTGACTCCAAAGACTTTTATGTGCTCTTACCGATTGTTCCAATTCGAGATTGGTTCCTGTGTGTGGCCAATTAAAATCTGAAGAAATGTCAGCGACTGCTGTACAAATACTTCCAACATTATTGTACATGGAAGAATCTATTAACCTAGATTTGGGCCTAGATGAATCTTTCCATATAGTAGAATTACTTAAATCAATAATCCAATCTAATTTACTAATCACATCCATGCCTAAAATATTCTCTGTATTTTGGCAACACCAGATGTCCATTTTAGTTTTTAAAACTCCCGGAATCTCGAAATTCACACCAGAAACTTTAGCTGCAACTGTATTTCCTTTTCCATTGAAACCAATTAAATTACATTTTGGAGAATCAATATTCACATGTAATTTGTTTTTAGTTAAACTGAGTTTAGATCCTAAATCTATTAACCATTTAGTATCCTTGCCATTTAATAAACCATGTAACCATGGCCTTCCACTTTCATCTAATAAAAGTGAAGTCACATATTTTAATGTTGGAGATGACTCAGAACCTTTTTTCCTAAATCCTAATGGTGATGGAAGTAATCCATCCCTCTCATTTTCATCATTGTTTTTCAAATTGATTGAACTGTCATTAACAGTCAATGTACTGATCTGTTTGACTTCTGAAGCATAAGGCAAATCAGTCAAACTATTGTTTGAAGAAGAAAGAATATATTGCTCAGAAATATGTTCTGTATTTTCTACTTTCAAAGTTTTCCTTTGTGTAGTATGTAGGGAAGTATTTCCTGTCTGCTCTGAAACTTTAGTTCTGCCTGTGACGTGTATCTCATCATCTCTGGGTGTGGCCTTACACGTGGCACTCTGAACACCATTTTGTAATATATCTAAACGGCGTCTGCATTCAGCAGCTTTATTCAATATTTTTGTTTTAAGCAAAACTTCATTTTCCTGGTCATCAACCTTGAAAAATCGCATATCTTGTACAAAAGGCTCCTGCATAGAATCTGCAGTAACATTCATAGAGTCTGCATTAACATTAATCTCTAAACTCTTGCTTGACTCTGCTTTAAACTTTACATTATTCTGTAACTCAGACAACTGAATATCCTTTATTTGAATTGCACTCTGCAAATCATCTATCCTTTCAGTCAAAATCTGACAATTAGTACATAAACTATTGTCCTTTTTTTCCTCTTTTGTACCAACTACATTGCTTTCAAAAACTCCTGATATCATTGTATCATAAACTTTAATCAACTTAATCAAATTCCTAACCTGTTTGCTGAATTTCTTAAATGCAAATTTTGACTTTTGTATTTTCTTATTAGCCTGTAAGCATTCATTGAACATGTAACACCATAATTCATCATCTTTAACAAACTTTGACAGATTTTTAAATTCTAAATCACTCTCACTGGATAATTCATAAATTAAATCCATAACTTACCAATGTAAGACGGCTTCCTTCATGTAACACGCGTTCCCTCTCTTGGCGGGAAATTACGTCATCAAGAAACAGATTTTTCTTGTACGTGCACAAACGTCTCACCGATTCTGATCTTTCTTTTCCTTCCAAGTTCAATTCAATGATGCCGAAAATGAGCTTTTTCGATTTCTCCTGAAAGCTTGTCTGAATAATCACTGTTTTTGCTGATATTCCCTCTCGACAAGCGGAAGGAGAAATTATTGAAAAAAAATTCGATATTCGGACAAAAAGAATCTGGCAAATGGCTCGCCACTGTAATAATCGAGTTATTTCTGTATTAATAACTATATTTCAATAATTCATATTGATGAGAAAAGTTCCAAGAAAAATCTGTTAAGTTCTCGTGTAAAACCTCCAAAATTGATTTAATGATCAATTAGCAAAATGTTACAAAAACAATGTCAAAATGTAGAATACAAAAATAGATTATTCTTAAAATGAAGTTTAAATCAGATATGTCTGTGTGTATGTCTTGAGATCTGTGTGTGTGTGTGTGTGAAGCTGCAATGCATCTGTCCCTCTTCCCACAGCCTGACTGTACTCCTACAATTAACTCCCACCTTTTTCCATAGAGGCTGGCTTAAAAAAGGTTCATTTTACTTATAGTCCCACAGAAAAGACCGCGAAATTTGAATTACTCCTTCCAACATTCCTAAGGGCGGGGCTATGAACGAAGTGAGAAAAGCTATCTTTTAAGAATCATTTAACTTACAATATATACATTTCCTTTAAACATATAAAATCCTACATATCAGTATACATATATGTAAAATGCAGTGTTCTTATTAATACCCTAATCAAGAAATATAATAGTGTAAAGAAACAGCTTATATTCTTAACATAATGAAACTTTGTGTCTTTGGAAAGACTGTAATCTAATCTTCTTACGATGGGGGAGGTGAAATGGTCTACACTAAATTGTATCCATATGTGAGACGAATCTCTCCCAAGCAATGCATACAAAGCCTATATCAGCATAAACTTTCATGAGTTATAAAAACCTATATAACTTCACCTTTTCCATACATAGAAGATATATATATATTTATATATATATATATTTATATATATATTTCAATTATCACAAGAACTCAACCATTCATAAATTCTGATATTCTAACAGGGAGCGAGCCACTGGTGGCGTGCATGCACGTGCCCTACCCAGAGAGCCGAAACACGTAAATATACGTGATTCAGCGCAAAGGTGTTGCCCTGTAGCAGTAAAACTGCTATGGGGCGGACCTGAAGCAGTTAATGCAACTTCCGCCCTCCAACAAAAAACACATTTTTGTAGTGTAGACATCTACACTGTGTAGCAATTAAAGTAGAACTAAAGGCAAACCTTTTTTGTTTTGAATAGAAGAAGTGAGGATTATATCCACTATCAGTTCTTTTTTTTTGCCATCTGCCCCATTGCCCCATAGCCAAAACAGGAAGTGAGAGTAAATCCCTCCAAAGTGAGGGACTCCTTGGTTGTCATCACCAGGGCCCTCTGATCCCTCCTGTATTGATTTGTATTGTAAGTGTACTGTCTGCCCTCATGTTTCCCTCATGTCAGCACTGTGCAAACTGTTGTCCTGTATAATAATAATAATAGCAACTAGTGTCCCCATTGGAAGATTTCCCCTCTGTTACTGTTCTAGGGACAACCCAATATTTAGTTGTTTTTTTTTACTTTTGCTTTTTAAAGATAATGGTAAAAAGAACAAATATTTACATCAACTGGATCAACTTTACCTGTAAATGTTATTATCCAGTTTTATTATGTACATTTAGGAAAGAATCTAGGCCTTTTTTAAGGCTGGGTTCACATACATGCGGCTGCGGTTTGCAGTCCGGAGTGCGGTGCGTTTCTGTTCACCTGAAATTCAGGTGCACATTTTTCCCTGAATTCGCACCGGAACCGGACCCAAAAACGCACAGGGCCCTTTTCAAAACCGCACTTCGGCCGCCCCCGCAAGTTATGTGAATTGGATGTGGTTAAAAACACATCCAAATTGCATATACGTGAACCCAACTTAAAGCAATCTACTAAGCTGGACTGAACCAGAAATAGTGGGTGAATCTCCCCAATGGGGGAACAGACAGCAATAAAAATCTGAAAAGTGCTCCAATACTTCTCCATTCTGACCAAAGCAAAAAAAAAACTCAAAAAAAAAAAAGTTTTGCCTTTAGGTATACTTTAAATAATGGACACAGTATTGCTTGCATTATTCTCTAGCTAGTCAATACTTTATGGGCCCATACATACCTAGGCTCTCTACTATGGCGTGTTAAGGTAGCACATTCATTTGAATGGGCTGCCAACACACCAAATCGGACAAGCACAGTTTTTTTTCCAACAGCACACTATAATGCATAATAGTGCATTACATGCCTTGTGGTGTCATGAAACCCATCTGCAACCCATGTGTGTTGTAGCCGTGTAACCCATGTGTGTTGTAGGTGTTTACCACATGTCTGTTGTAGGCATATAACTCATGTGTGTTGTAGCCATGTAGCCCATGTGTGTTTTAGCCGTGTAACCCATGCGTGTTGTAGGCATGTAACCCATGTGTGTTGTAGGCGTGTAACCCATGTGTGTTGTAGGCGTGTAACCCATGTATGTTGTAGCCGTGTAACCCATGTAAGATATAGGCATGTAACCCATGTGTGTTGTAGGCGTGTAACCCATGTGTGTTGTAGACGTGTAACCCATGTATGTTGCAGCCGTGTAACCCATGTAAGATATAGGCACGTAACCCATGTGTGTTGTAGCCGTGTAATCCATGTGTGTTGTAGCCATGTAATCCATGTGTGTTGTAGGTGTGTAACCCATATGTGTTGTAGCCGTGTAACCCATGTGTGTTGTAGGCGTGTAACCCATGTGTGTTGTAAGCCACAATGAAAAGGTTTGAATGGGCTCCTCTTTAAAAATGTATTGAAAATGATTTTTTGATTACATTAATATGTAAAAGCCTGTATGACATTTTAGTGTTTGGGTTTAAATCTACTTTAAGGGAAATGCCTCCAATGGAGATGTGAATAGCAGACTCTTTTTTTTTTTTTAAATAGAATGGTGAAAAGATTACAAGCTCTCAGAGGTTTCTATCTGTGACCCTGCTGGAGAGATTTAACTAACTTCCTATCCCATTGACAGCATGTGTGTCAGGGTGTGATAGCATTTCACGGTTAAAGGAAATAAGGGGAGAGCTTTCCAATAGGTACATTGTCATTATTAAAAATCTGTCTCTCGGGAAGCAAGCCCTGAAAGGAAGAAAAAAAAATCGAGAGGCAAACTATGACTCCAAATATCAAAAATTACAAAAACTAAAGAGAAGTAGAGTTTTGGGTACTTCTCTATGGAAGAGCCCTGGGGCCATCATAAAAAAAAAATACAGAATAATGAGTTTGAAAAAAAAAAATGTTTTTTTTTTTTCTTATAGAATTCTGAGTTTGAAAGTCAGAATTCAAAGTCAGAATTCTGAGATTAAAAGTCAGAATTCTGAGATTAAAAGTCAGAATTCTGAGATTTAAAGTCAGAATTCTGAGATTTAAAGTCAGAATTCTGAGATTTAAAGTCAGAATTCTGAGATTTAAAGTCAGAATTCTGAGATTAAAAGTCAGAATTCTGAGATTCAAAGTCAGAATTCTGAGATTCAAAGTCAGAATTCTGAGTTTCAAAGTCAGAATTCTGAGTTTCAAAGTCAGAATTCTGAGTTTCAAAGTCAGAATTCTGAGTTTATAAATATAGTAGTCTCTATTAGGAAGATTTTAGGACCAATGAGCAATAATGTAGTAACACCCACAGACCATCATTCTGCAGACATACATGTCTTCTGCTCTGTATATGAATATGTAAATCTATCTTAGTTACAGCACACAGTACAGGGAAGCAGGCAGTGCTGGGTTCTCTGGTTCCACGACTGTACTAATAGTTCCTCTGTTTGCTGTCTTATCCTTCTTCTCTTTCATCTGCTCTAACATAAAGAGCCATGCTGAAAACGTGTGTATTGTGTGTGAGTGGGGGGGGGGACACAGCTTCCATAGATAACAGAACACAGTGGCCATCACAGCACAGCTCTGCACCCCAACTTGTAGGAAACATTGCACTTTTGCCCCTACATTGGGGAATTGTGAATCGCTAGAAGGCAGCAGGACAATGTGTGTCTATGGTCATAACGGATTGATCATAGCAATTACTTGTCTGGACCAATAGAGGTGTCTCACATACAATTAACCTCATATTAAACATAAAAGCACATTAAAACAGTTAATGAGAGTTAGTGTAGTGTTTAGAGCAGCAAGCTTACATTGGTGAAGTAGTGGGTTCTAATTTGGCTGAGACTATGTTTTTTTTAATAAAAATATATTTTAAAATATGAGATAGTGAGGGCTTTAATTGTATTTTATCAATATATCCAAATTGAGTTCAAGGTATATTAACACAAACACACTGATATATTTAGCACACAAAGTTGTAGTATATGCTGGCTACTATAAATTAGAGAGTAGAGATTTACAAGAAAAAAAAACTGTGTATATATATATATTAGGGTGATCAGATGGGATCATTAGATGTCATCTTCAGTTTCCCCAGGGGGCAGTTCACAATTTCCGGAGACTGGTCATAATGAATCGATCATAGCAATTGTTTGTCTGGACTAATAATCATTTCACAGAGAATTCACCTCATATTAAACATAAAAAGCAATTACAAAGAACTCTTAAGTGATAGTGTACTGGTTAGAGTAACAGGTTTATGTTGTTGAAAGTTGTGGGTTCTAATCCAGTTCAGAGCAGGTTTTTTAATTAAATATATATATATATTTTTTTTCAATATATTGATTTTATATTAAACATATTTTAAACTATGAGATAGTGAGGACTTAAATTGTATTTTATTTATAATTTTGTTGTATATGCTGACTACTATAAATTAGAGAGTAGGGATTTCTTTTACAAATCTGTGTATATATTGGGATGATTTTGGTGACATGGGGCCAGTTCTCAATTTCAGGAGATTGTCCCTGGAAGCTGCATGATAACCATCATATCTCATAACTCCGCCCTGAGCTCTGCACTATAATGTAATCTGTGTGTACTACAATGTACACGCCCATATCTCCCCTTCACTGATTGGCTGCACTTTATCCCCACTGACACTAATGCAGCGCCATTTTCCTCTTACCTACACCGTTGACACAGAGAAATTTTTTCCATCCAATGACACCACCGATGCAGGGTCATTTTTCCCATCCAGTGACACCACCGATGCAGGGTCATTTTTCCCATCCAATGACACCACCGATGCAGGGTCATTTTTTCCATCCAGTGACACCACCGATGCAGGGTCATTTTTCCCATCCAATGACACCACCGATGCAGGGTCATTTTTCCCATTCAGTGACACCACCGATGCAGGGTCATTTTTCCCATTCAGTGACACCACCGATGCAGGGTCATTTTTTCCATCCAATGACACCACCGATGCAGGGTCATTTTTCCCATCCAGTGACACCACCGATGCAGGGTCATTTTTCCCATCCAATGACACCACCGATGCAGGGTCATTTTTCCCATCCAATGACACCACCGATGCAGGGTCATTTTTC